>JAXMNL010000206.1:0-11456 GCA_035128595.1 Eptatretus atami | reverse complement strand
AAGAGATCTTGTGCTTCTTGCATAATCAAAGGGCATTGTAAGTAAGTAGGCCAAAAAAAAAAGGTGAATCAAGACCCCCAGTGAAGGCGCAATGAGGTGACGCAATCGAATGAAGCTTGATGAAGGATTTAATTAAATAAGGGCGTCAATTATCTTCAAAGGGGTCAATTATCTTTAAAATGGTAAAATGTTTTAATTAACACCAAACACCCACTTCTCATTGATGCACTCCGCTGGAGTACCTGAGTATGCGTCAAAGTTTGGGGCTGATAGCGTTTCTGGTTTTGGAGTTAATGAAGGAGATGGTCTGATGGACAGACTGATGGATGGATACAGCACTGACATTTATGAAGGTAAGTGTAATATATATATATATATATATTATATATATATATATATATATCATATTGATATTATATATACTCGAGTCTCCTTCACCGCTCTCCCACGCAAAGAGAGCTGCATAAAGCAACTATGAAAGCTACGCAAGGTATCCCTTTGCTGTTTCAAACCTTCCCAGAGTTCCTACCACTGGTTTGTGGTGAGGAAAACATACTGGCACTGCCCTCGCTCCATTTTTTGGGCTAGCCTGAGCCTGCCAATTTTCAGGGAAAGGAATAAAAAGGGCAACAAGACCCTTACACATTAGTTATACTAAATCGGAAAACACTTGTCTCCCTCTGTGGGCAATATGAACAAACGTTAACTTAACCACGTGTGCTTATACAACCCAAAGTCTAAGAACTACCAAGACATAAGCTGTGTCTGAGGTCTTAAAAGTAAGCTACTGCCGACCCTCCGCGACAAAAGCAATAGATATAACATATTGGCAATTGTAGAATTCCATTCAAAGTGTTTTGTACAATCCATAGCAACACAATAATTATGGTAATGTAAAGGAATTATAATGACTTCTTGTCTTCACGATTAATTAGCCCTGAAGTAATTAAATGGGCAACATAATCAAGAGGAAATAAAAAGATTGTTCAAGAGGAAGGCATAAAGAAAACAGAAGGGTAATCCGTAGAGCACATTACCTCCACCTAGGCTGAACTAGTTTACGTTTTGTATCCAACTGATAGGCGCAGATCGGATCTGATGACCTTAAAACAAAATCTAATCGGCTTGTTCTTGTTCATAATAACGCAACTCATCCACCAAGTTTTGTCATAATCCCCGTCGGCACGACAATTTCGAGATATCGTGCTATATATCGTTTTTGGGCCCGCATTTTATGTGAAGAATCACTTCTAAAAAATAAAAAATTAAAAAAATTATTGTATCCAGATTCTGTATCGCCGAATCTTCACAAAATCTAATAAATTCGTCCTTGTCAGGCTGTCACAGCACGCCACCTGCCACCAAATTTTCATCGCAAATCCGTCGCAGCAACGTTTTGAGATAAGCTTGGCAGACAATACAAACAAACAGACAGGTGATAAAGGGCATAACCTCCGCCATCTGCAGATGGGGCAGAGGTAATAAAGAACAGATTCTGTTGTATTTTGGGGCAAAGCAATAAAGGAATGAATTCGAAGGAAAGCGCTTCATAGAGGGGCATTCATGAATCTTAATCTAAACCGGCAGCCAAAATGAGTGCAGCCCAGGCTGAAACGAGACCGTTGATCTGGCACAGAATAAAACAGGTGCAATGCCGTGTGCAAAGAAGCAGCCAGCACAGACAATACAGGCAACAGGATCTGACAAAATGGGACAACAGCAATCGAAGAGGAAAGTAAATTGAAAGCTTCATCAAAAATGGAGGGGAGTGGACCAAACTTCAGATGAAAGCACACCTGGCATGTTGGATAGTAGCCTGTCATCCGGTGAGCCTGAGGACGATCTTTGTAGAGTGAGGTACAGCTTACATTTAATGGTAGAAGGTGCAATCACGCGTGTTTATTTCATGGTCAGGGTCAAGGCTTTGCTTGCTGCTTTAAATGCAGACAACTGGGTAAGGAACATGGCGATTTTTGCCATGTGCGCATTGCAGTAGATAAAGTGCCGATATTGGATGACTCGTTATCCTGGCAGGCCATATTATACTGGCATAAATGTTCGTGATTTTAAATCTAGTTTCACCACATTAAAATAAGTGGGCAGCAGTCGATGATGCAATGTGGCTAATGTTCCACACTACACATTTGGTATCATAAGGAGGAGACACCGTAGTGGCACCGGGTATACCATGCGATGGTGGTGTATTCACATGTTCTGTTTGTGAAGATGTTTTAAGTGTACTTTATCTCTTCTCTAATTGTAAATGCAAGGTTAGCAGAATGTTCTGCTTTCTTACATGACCATCAGTCTCTTTCGTGCTGGGCAGTATATTCTGAAATTCGTGCTGACAGTATACGGAATTTAATATACACATTTCATTTAATGTCGTTGGTGAAAGTAAGACTGCAGTTCAAATATGTGTTACGCTGAACACATCTATTGAAATAAAGTCAATAAGAGTTGCCCACGTAAATGTGTATTATGATGACTTCTGCAGGCATTGATCTGTTCTAATCGAAATGTGTCTTTTCGAGCATTAACAAAGTGGATAAACATCTGAACAACATATAATCGGGAACCAGCCAGGCTGAAACATCATGTTCCTATGTGTGAAGGCTATTAAACGGAATGGCATGGGCAAGGAGATGGTAGGAGGAATTCAAAGGAGATCTGGACAGATGGCGCACCTATTATATTTCCTCTGTGGAATCAACGAGGGTGCATTCGGTATGCAGGGCAAAGGGATGCTTCAAAGTTCGAACACAAATGTATTGTTATTAAACAAGAACTCTAACAACCACAAAAGAAGGATTTGTGTGAAACGATAGTGTAAGGATGGGAAATACAACATCGATTCCGGCAGCTTATTATGCTAGCTTTATAGTCAAGGAAAAGTTATGATGAAAGGAAAGGGGCAAGATTATTCATATTTTTCCATCGGCACGGTTGAAACAGAAAGGACAAATGGCCAAATTCTTCAAGCCGATCTGAGCATGAAAGTAGCTGTAATCGCAAATTTAATGGTGAATTTATAAAGATGGACGTGATGGACTAATATTTACGAAAGGCATTTTAAGAAGTTAACGCATGTAGAATGCGCTCATCATGCGATATCACCCGTTCAAGAGTTAGTCGCTAATCGTCTGCCAAGGAATGTTCATCTTATGCAGCGATCAAAACCTAAGCGGAAGCATTTAAATAAGCAAATAACATTTACAGCCGTGAGGGCATGTTTGAGTTCATTTAAGGCCTTGAAGGCAATATTAGGCAAAATGGTATAGTTAGATTCTGCAGTTGCACTCTCATATACTTCCTGGAATTTTATAGTTAACTTTTAGAATAACTGTAGATAACTATTGTGGTTTATGTACTGGCAGTTGAAGGAACATTTTGAAATTCTCGAAATGGAATCATTTTAGTTGGATTGCTGAATATCTTGTAAGATGACGGCTAGAGCAACCTAACGATGAGGAGTAATGTTGAACTGAATCCCGCTCGCAACATTGTCTGTGGTGCTGGCGATTCTATGGCAAGCGCATCATTTGTTTGGATGTTGGAGATATGTGCGGTGTTTCAAGCAAGGCTAATTGGCTGTTTAGTTACACACAACTAAACAGTTGTTTATCTCTCCCTTCGTAAATTGCTATTTGACGGGCGATTAGCTACATGGGCGTACAATGATGTTATTGTCAGCGTTTAAGGTAAGGCATGTGTTGGCAAGACGTCGCTAACACGCTTTCATAAATTCGGCTCAAATGTCTACCTTTTCTCTGCAGGGGCAATTTTAATAGCATATGGGTTTAAGTTGTTCAAGGAGGGATTATTGTGTGTGTATTGATATACAAAATTTTTTTTTAAGAGGGCACAAAACACATTTGAATGCATTTTCCTCTCAGTGCGAAGTCATGAGTCACTATAGGTGGGTCACGCATCTATTTTAATAAAATGTCAGTGTGTGTCATGTCAGCAAATGTGTGGTCTTCCTCCCATACTGCCAAAAGCATGAAACTTTGTGGTGGCAATCACGCTTTACATGCATATTAAGGGAACTCCAAGGGAGTGATGAAATGAAAAACTGGATGTTTGGCGGAATTTAAACACACGTCGCCTTTTGGAATAGTAAATAATGTGGTGCTCATCATGAAAAACAAAACAGGCTTATCCTTTGTCAGCCCGCTCTCTCTCTCTCTCGGGCAGAGGTCTTAAGCCACCATTTGTTTCGGCTGCTCAAAAATGCTTGGCCTTGGAACCAGACGTACTCTCATGGACCAATTCAAGTATATTGTGAAAGTTGGTGCGGAAACTGGACCTGGTGGGCAGAGCATCAATGAAGCCGTAAGATCCATTAGTTATTTGAATAGTTTGTGCATTAGATAGATTACCTGCCCCTGTGTAGGGATGAGGAGACAATGCAGTTGTTTGGTTTATGGAGGATTTACCCTCCAAGTACATTCTCACTACTATTAATCTTCTCTTTATCGCTCCTCAAGTCACTCCTGTTATCTTCCAAAGCCGATCAAGTCATTCATCCAATCATCTATTCACATATCTACAATTCACTCCCAAACCTCTATTCACACATTTCACACCCCCCGTACCGGTTACAGAAACTTTTTATCAATGAATGTAAAATGAAGCCCTTCCAAATTCCTCCCTTTATTTCATTCTCCCTGCCGCAGGCTATCACACGACGACGACCACACATTCTAAACATGAGACCCACAGCTCAATGGTCAAAAAACTAGTGAAGGAAGTGAAATGGAAAGTAACAAAGACTGGTGGTTCAGAATGGCGGTTTCCTCAGAAGTTCAGAATGAGCGTTGGGAGATACACACCATGGGATGCATCGCGCACCGGGTTCAAATAGCGCAGTGCAACCTTTGCTCCTGAAACTCCATCCTCGTATCGAACTCTACCCTCTAAAAGCCCTGCCTGATCTTGGAAGCTTGAAAAGACCAAGACTCAAGAGCGTTCACTGCTGTTGGAATGTGATAGTACCCAATGAGAAAAGCTGCCCACCCTGTTTGTGCAAGAGGAGGGAAATCCGGCTGCAAGACAAGCTTGCGCTGGGAGCTGGGACAATTGTGTCAAAAGCCAGAATGAGTCTGTGCTGGATAGGCAGAGGCAGACTACATTGTGCAAGACGAACCTTGTGGCGAGGCCTGAGAACAGGAGCACACATGAACGTCGCTTAGCATAAAACAATCATTGCATCACTGACTGGATGATATTCTTTTGCTTTCCTCTAAGAACCTCTAATTCAATTCTTTATTTTTTTTCTTACTTTCCCCACGAGATGCAACAAAAGAATCACAACTTCAAAGAGCTCATTCAATTAAAACTGGCCTCTTGACCCTCAGCGGTGAGCTCCATTTGCACCTCACACCTCTATCCTCTAAACCTAACACTACTATGCTGTTCCTCTCCCTTTTAATGTTCACATCCACACCACCCTCTGCCTTCCATTCCTCCACCTCCACTTTGGATTGGCGCAGGCCTGCTTCATACTCTACCAAGCCTCGCTCTGCTTGTTTCTTCTTCTTACTCCTCCATGTTTCCCGGAATGTTTTTCATGGCACACGCTGTTTGTGTATGAATAAGTTTAGCTTGCAGAAGGGGGATTATAAGTGCTAAGTAATTAAAAGACGTCCTGTTGTAATCTTCATTGTAAATATGTGCGGGGATTTTTCTGTGCTTTGTAACAATACATGCCTCATGATTATTACTTTTTTATCACTGTGAATAAATGCTTGCCATGTTGTTCATAAAGCATACTTCAATAGATATAATTGAGCATTCTATCCCACATTCGCTATGCCTTGATACCAATGTTTCATCTCATGTTCTGCTCCCAACGTATATAAGTAAGATATAATGTGAGCCTGCGTTTCCCATTGGACGAACCAAACCACCAAGTAAGGTAAATGCGTAGTTTAGGAGCTCTAGCCCTCCCATGCCTCAGTTTGATGGCTTCATCAGGATCCCAACGCATTCCTGATGGCTCATAGGGATCCTGACTGGGTATGGTCGGCTGTGCTCATCTGAAGTCAGGGAGAGGGTCAGAGACCCCTCTCTCGGTGATACCCCCTGAATCCTGGTTCCGCAACAAATATAACACAATCATCTCTCAGATTGTGAGAATCGGAGAGGCTGTCGGACTAACTTAGGTTGTCGAAATCTGGAGTGAAATGCTGAAAATTTAAAGAAATTAACTATTCCTTATATACGAAGCATATTTACTTATTACTTTAAGCAAGCAAGCTAGTGTGTGATCATCCTCCCATACTTTCACAAGAAAATGTAGAAATTGCCAAAGCATTAAACTTTACATGTCTACTCTTCAAAATATATTGAGTAAGAAAAGATATAAAGTTCCGAAATGTAACTTCATTGAGTGCAACGAAAATAACAACCAGTGGTATCGCCGCAGGCGGCTTGCGCTGGTCTCCGTGGGGAACATCTCTATAGATAGGAAAGGCAAAATATATTAAAATACTGAAGGGCACCTCGGTAGCGCATACCTCCGCCACACAATGACTCGGATCCAGTCGAATCATAATCGGGCCCAATAAATTTGAGCTTATCATGCTCTCAATGTACTATCGTTTTTGGACCCATCTCTCAATGGTGAAGAATCACTTACAAAAATTAAAAATAATGTCGTATCTGGATTCGGAATGGAATCTTCTCACAACATCGAAGCATTTACCGTCCTAGTCCGGGCACACCCAAGGTCCACCAAGTTTCGTCTGATCTGTCCACCACAACTTTTTGAGAATTGTTGCTATATATCGAGTTATCACCCGATGTTGCAATGCGATGAAGAAGTCACTTTTAAAAACTTGCGATGCTGGATCCGGCACCTCTCCAGAACAATTGACGCATCACTTCCTTCTCCTCGCAAACACACAATGTGCTCGCACCAAGTTTCATTAGAATTGCATCCACAACTTTTGAGATACCAGGCAATATACGTTTTGGCCTATTTCTCAAGATGAAGAATCCGGATTATTAAAAATTTTCTAGTAGCGGATCCGGATCTGGATCTCACGCAAAATCAAATCCATTGTCCTTGTCACACATGCAAACCTGTCCAGGCACACATTTTCACTCCATAATCCGTCCACAACCTTTTTGAATACTCGCACAACAAATAACAGCGGTGTCATGTTAATACACGCGAGGTTGTCATCAGTTGTGCGATTGTGAATCCAGTTTTAAATGAGTTATTGCCATAAGAAGGTGTTGATGCCGGCTTAACTATTGACTAGCACGAGAGTCACTTCAGTGGTTCCGTGTGCTTGACATCTCCTACTGAGTCGGTTTAGGTTCAAGCACCCGAAAAAGGATGGAAAAAAACCATAATCTTCGTCGTCAATCGGTGCTTTGCCCAGCGCAGAAGATTATGTTGCAACAGGTGGCTGTCCAGCCAGCCCTTGAAAACTGCCAAAGAAGAGGCTACTCACGGCTCTCGCCAATTATATTATATAAAACATTCCTTGCAGCGTGTACGCCCCGTGTCTCATTGGAAGGCCGTGCTTAATTGAGGAACACTGCACGCCTCACCCCAGTCGCTCTCATTAACAGGGTTTCAAGCACTAAGTACTAAACCACTGGTGAAATGAATTTTTTTTTAACCAATTGGTTTTGTTGTATTGCTGTTGTTGCGACTCTTCATCGCTTACTTTATACATTTTTGCGTTGTTGGCTTCGCAAAATGTTACTTCAGTAAGATCCTCAATATGTGCGGATTTCCAAAAGTTATGCACTTAACATATTTCCATCCACAAAATTCATATAATTATGTGGAGAAATTCAGTATATAGCGGTTCATGTCTGATGAGCTTTTTGGTGTATGTGTGTTTTGATATAACAGTGCCTACAGAAAGTCTACACGCCATTACAGATTTTTCACACTTTTGGTTCTATATCACCCTAGAATCAAATTGGGCACTTAAATGAGACTTTTCCACCTTCATATCTTATACATCGTAACCCACAACCTCCAAGTGAAAAACAAATTCTACAAATTTCAGAAAATTAAATTAAAAATACAAAACTAGAATATCTTGTTGATAAGTGTCTACCCCCCTGAAGTTAATACTTGTGTGAAGCAATCTTGACAGCAATTTACAGCGCTGTGAGTCTGTTGGGATAGTCTCTACCAACTTAACTTTGCCACACCTTGAGTTGGCAACTATTGCCCATTCTTCTGCTACAAAACTGTTGCAAAGCTCAACAAGTTTGGGTGAGGAGTCTGTTGATGGACAGCAATCTTCAATGTCACTGCCACCAGATTTTTATTGAGATTTAGGTCAAGTGCCTACTGACTGGCGCACTCAAGGACAATTTATCTTTTTGCTCCTTAGCAGCTCGCAGTGTGCTTTGGCTGTGGGCTTCGGTCATTGACATGCTGAAAGGTGAACTGCCATCCAAATTTCATCTCATCTTCTGCGGAGAACAACATCAGATTTCCTCCACAGATTTTTTCTGTATTTTGCTCCATCCATTTCCCCTTTTATCCTACAGAGTGCCCCAGTCCACACTCTGATGCGAAGAAACATCCCATAACAATGATGCTCGCCCACACCATGCTCTCACAGCTAGGAATGGCTATATTCTTAGTGCGGTCATGTACTGTGTTGGTTGTGCGCGTCAAACGTCATATTTTGCAATTTCGGCCAAAATGTTCCATTTAGGTTTCCATCAGTACAGCAAAACGTTTTCCAGCATGAGTTTTTCATTTGATTATCTGCCATAGTAATTTTTGCATACCTCAACAGGACTTCAAGGTTGGCTTTTTTGAGTAAAGCTTCCTTCTTGCTACTCTCTAGCCCATATGGGCTGACTGTGTGCGATGCTTGAGATATTGTTGTCACATGCACACAGTGACCAGATCTTTGCCATAACGCCCTGTCGCTTCTTTCAAAGTTGCCAGTTGTCTCTCTTAGGTGCCTCTCTGAATTACATTCCCTCGCTGCTTATCATCCAGTTTAAGGAGGGATGGTCCTGAAATAGGCAGACTGTCCTTGGTATGTACCATCTGGGCCTTTCACCTCTTAATCATTCTTCTTGACCTGATGCTCGCAAGCGGATATTCAAGCCCTTTGACAGTATTTTTATACACCATCCCCTGATCTGTGCGTTTCTTACAACTTATCCTGTGACTTTACGTCCTGGTCCATGATTCGACTCTGTTGAAAGTCACTAGCATCCGCCGGAAACTTCGCGAATGATTTTTCATGATAATACGAGTCCAATAGGCCTTGTGAAATCCGCACCTCCTATGTATCCAGTCAGGATACGCTCACATACACCAGAAACACCTTGATTTATTGCATGAAATACGCATCACACATTGAAGCGGGAACCAATGGTCTGTGATTGAAGTGCTGTACACCTTACAATCCAATTTATGCTACTCAGGGTGACCTTATCCTAACCCTATATACTTTATGTTTGGTTATATTTTACAGCACGAATATTCGCCTGAATGTATGAGCGTAGAATTTGTCTATCAGTTCTGAACAAAGTTTGCTACGGTTAAGAAAAGGTCCAATTATATTGGGCAATTCATTCGCAGGCTATAAGGCATACAAAAGACGTGCTAAATTTGGAAAGCACTCCGCCGGGTGTACACTTTCAATAGGTGCACTGCTGCAATGTGGACATCTCAGTGATATCAGCACACACCAGCATATACTATCTCCCTGCTCCTCATGACATAATCAAAGCAACGTTACCCGCTCTTCATACTATCATTCAGCAGGTGTATTCCCTGCATCGTCTTCATGTACAGTATATATGCAATTAACCTGCTCACGACGATCAATCCTTCATAAAGCCGTAGTGGCCTACACTCGGCATGGAATAATAATAGTACGTAACGCATTCATTGAACCTGCTTTGAATCAACTACTATCTAACCCTGCGTTAGTAAACCGGGGGTGTTTGAAACCCCAATTTTTTTTTAAAATGTCCCGTTTTCTATAGATGTGCGCAATAATATCGTTTCCTCCACAGTAGCTTCACGATTCTGTGTGTTGAGTGCGCTCAAATTTTCAGCGGTCCTGTGGGAACTGCTTGTGGGAGGTAGACGTCATTTCTCAGTGTGCGGAGAGACAATACCTCAGGGTACTAACAAGGTACTGGTGCAAGATTTATAATTATTTATTTAGTTTGGTTTCTTTTCAAAGGAAATATTTTGTGTATATATTTATTATTCAGAATATTTATGTGCCTTTATTATTTTTGGTTTATTTGATTATTTTCCATCCCCTACAGATATAAAATGCGGACTACAAAACTGAGAATGAGAGGATACGGAAATTGTTGTACGAAGTTGACGTTGAAGAGTGATCCAGAAGATGACATGATTGTGAATTAGATGTCGTTGAGGAGGATGAGTATAATTGCGCTGACTCTACTTGCTATGACTCGGAGACTGATACTGTACCACGCGCCCAACAGTGAGCCACAACGAACGGCCAAACGGGGAGGTGGGCAAGGAAAAAACAAAAAAAACGTGGTGGAGAGTAAATACTAGTGTATTAGTTCGTGCTCGTCCTCATAATGTATTTCGGGGAAGACAAAGCCCAAAAGGGCCAGCCCTAAATGCAGGCTAAATGCACAGACTCCTACTGATTTCTGGAGCCTCTTCATCACTCTTGAGATGGTAGATTTATTGGTTAAGAAGACCAACGAGATTATCAGTGATAAAAGACCGAATTATGCTCAAACGAGCAAGGTCAAGGATACTGACAGTGTGGAGATGAAAGCGTTTCTTGGCTTACTACTTTTAGCTGGCCTTTATCACAGTAACAGAATGCACCTTGATGATTTGTGGAATGACGATGGCACTGTGTAGAGAGATATTAGATTGGTAATGACATTACATCGCTTCCGTTTCCTCTTATGCTGCACAAGATTTGATAGTAAAGGAACACCGCCCTGAAAGAAGGTTAGTGGATAAGCTTGCCCCAATTAGAGACCTCTTTGAGATGTTTGTTACCAACTGTCTGAAAAATTATTCCCCATCAGAGTTTGTAAAATTGACGAGATGCTTGTAGCCTTTAGGGTAAATGTCCCTTCAGACAATATATACCGAACAAACCAGCGAAGTATGGAATAGCCGTCGTTGCCCATGACTGTTTTCTATACTCTTTTTGAACATCTCGAACATAAATTCCTACATCCTATACTGCCACCACAACTCAGGAAAAGATAAACCGCCGAAGTTCATCAAGAATGTAGCTATGCAACTTATAGATGATACTCTGAAGAGGAGAATGCAAAACGTATGTCTGGAAGAAGGATCTCAGGGAAGGAATCAAAAGAAGGTTCCCTGCATGCCCAATGCCCCCACAACCCCGCTCGTCACAGGGGACAAAGAGATGTGCATTCTGTCCCAGGTCACGCGATCATAAAGTGAAAACAGTGTGTAACCAGTGTGGTAA
>JAXMNL010000205.1:51605-62085 GCA_035128595.1 Eptatretus atami | reverse complement strand
TCAGTTAATTTTACAATGGCGCATTTCGAGTGAAACTTGGTGGGCTTCTCTGTTAGGTTTCATACCATGACCTATTGTTGTGCAAATGAGAACCTTGCCTATGGACACCACCGTTGCCTGAGCAACGGGACTTTGAAATTTTTAAAATCCTAAAAAAATTATTTTTTCGAAAATCAAAAATCGGCTTCAGGCTTTTATCGAATCTATAATCAACCTCTTTGTCAAAAATTTCAGCCCCATCTCGCTCAAAACTATGACTAGTATGCAATTATGTTCGCGACCACCCATGTCGCCTACCGGCTTGTGGGTGGTCGCTAGAGTACCCTTATTTTCACTTTTTCCGTCTGCTGTTGATAGGTCTATCTCTAGTCGAAAAAAAAAATTCAAATTTTTTTTTTGGATTTGTTCTCCTCTTATTATCAGTATTTAAAATGGCGATTTCAGTAATACAATGGCGATTTCGATGAAACTTGGTTGGTAGGTTCATACCATGACCTTGTGTGCAAATAGAACCGTTTGCCTATGGACACACCGTTGCCTAGCAACGGGACTTTGAAATTTTTTGTCTGTTGGTGTAGCGATCTCGTCAAAAAAAAAAAATTCCAAATTTTTTTTTTTTTGAGATTTTTTCCTCTTATTATCAGTATTTAATAATATGGGATTTCAGTTAATACAATGCGCGATTTCGATGAAACTTGTTGGTAGGTTCATACCATACCAGTTGTGTGCAAATGGATGAACCAGTTGCTATGGACACCACCGGTTTCCTAGCAACGGGACTTTTAAATTTTATGTAAAATCCTAAAATAATTTTTTCGAAATCAAAATTTTGGCTTCCATGGCTTTTATTGCGCCACTTATAATCAACCTCTTTGTCAAAAAATTTTCAGCCCGATCTCAAAAACTGCTCAAAACTATGACTAGTATGCCAATTATGTTTTTGCGCATCCACCCATGTCGCCTACCGGCTTGTTGTGGGTCGTTTGCCAGTAGTCACCTTATTTTCACTTTTTCCGTCTGCTTGGGTAGTCGATCTAGTCGAAAAAAAAAAATTTCCAAATTTTTTTTTTTTGAGATTGTTTCTACCCTTATTATCACTATTTAAAAATGGCGATTTCTAGTTTAATACAATGGCCGGATTTCGATTTGAATTGAAAACTTGTGTTTGCTGTCATGCGTCTTCATCACCCTCTATGACCTCCCCGTTGGCCTGCAAACACACAGAACCGATGTCTCTATGGATCACCATCCGTCTGTCCTCCTAGCAATCTTCTGCGACTTTGAAATATTTTGCTACTGCCGTTGGTGTAGTCTGATCTCTATAGCAAATAAAAAAAATTCCAAACATTTTTTTTGAGACTTTTTCTATCCTTATTATTCCTAGTATTAAACGGATATTTCCGTGAAATCCTTGTTTGCGATTGATGAAACTTTTGGTTGTTATTCGAGGTACCATACCATGCAACCCCCTATGTTCAATGTCGCACTAAATGACCACCGCGCTTGCCTCCAACATGCAGTACACCACCGTTGCAACCTCAGCAACCGGCGACTTTGAAATCATTTTTGTCTGTTGGCGTACGTACGATCTCGTCCGAAAAAAAAAAATTCCAAAATTTTTTTTTTGAGATTTTGTTATATCCAACCTTATTATCAGTATTTAAAATGGCGATTTCAGTTAATACAATGGCGATTTCGATGAAACTTGGTTGGTAGGTTCATACCATGACCTACGTTGTGTGCAAATAGAACCGTTGCTATGGACACCACCGTTGCCAGCAACGACTTTGAAATTTTGAAAAATCTCATAAAAAAATTATTTTTTCGAAAATCAAAAATCGGCTTCCAGTCTTTATGCGCACTATAACTCAACCTCTGTCTCAATAAAATTTTCAGCCCATCCGTCAAAAACTATGACTTAGTATGCAATTATGTGTCGACCACCCATCCTGTACCGGCCTTGTATGGGCGGTAAGCTCACCTTATTTTCACTTTTTTCCGATCTGTTCTGGTTCGTACGCTCGATCTATCGAAAAATAAAAAAATCCAAATTTTCTTTTTTTGCTTTTGTTCTCTCCCTATACAGTATTATAATTAATGGCGATTTCAGTTAATACATTGCCGATTCGGATGAAACTTGAGTTGGCATGGTCATACCTATGACCTTGTTGTGCAAATAGAACCGTTGCTATGGACACCACCGTTTGCCCTAGCAACGCGGACTTTGAAATTATTGTTCTGTTGTTGGGTGTCGATCTCGTCGAAAAAAAAAAAAATTCCCAATTTTTTTTTTTGGAGATTTGTTCTACCCTTATTATCAGTATTTAAAATGGCGATTTCAGTTAATACAATTGCGATTTCGATGAAACTTGTTGGTAGGTTCATACCATGATACCTAGTTGTGTGCAAATGAGAACCGATTGCTATGGACACCACCGTGCCTAGCCAACGGACTTTGAAATTTGAAAAATCCTAAAAAAAAATTAATTTTTTCGAAAATCAAAAAAATCGGCCCATACTTCCAGTTTCATCTTTCTATGCCGCACTATAATCAACCTCTTTGTCAGAAAATTTCAGCTCCGCATCCGTCAAAAACTCATGTCTACTAGTATGCAATTATGTCGCGCACCACCCATGTCACCTACGCCGTGCTTGTGGGTGGTTCGCCTAGAGTACCCTTATTCACTTTTCCGTCTGTTGGGTAGGTCGCATCTAGTCGAAAAAAAAAAATCCAAATTTTTTTTTTTTTTTGGGTTTGTTCTTCCCTTACTTATCATTTATGCATGTTTAAAATGGCGATTTCGATGAAACTTGGTTGGTAGTGTCATACCATGACCTGTTGTGCAAATAGAACCGTTGCTATGCGACACCACCGTGCCCAGCAACGGACTTATAATTTTTGTCTGTTGGGTAGTCGATTCGCTTCGAAAAAAAAAAAATTTCCAAATTTTTTTTTTTTTGAGATTTGTTCTACCCTTATTATCAGTTATTAAAATGGCACGATTTCAGTTAAAATATCAATGGCCGATTTCGATGCAAACTTTGCGTTGCCGCTTCTTAGTGTTTCATTACACCATGGCACCCTTGTGCCACTCATATAAGAACCTTCCCTTGACTATGCGACACCATCCATGGCTGCCACTGCAGTCAACGCGGACTTCGTATAAATTTTCAGACCAAAATCCTCAAAAAAATTTCACTTTTTCGAAATCACAAAATTCGGCTTCTCAGACTTTTTATTTGCGCCACTATAAATCCAACTCTCTTTCTGTCAGGTTGAAAATTCCAGCTCCGATTCCTGCTTCATGAACAACTTCGCCATGCAACTAGTATATGCCAATTCCAATTACATGTTCGCGTACCATTCTCCATGTCACGCCTACCGGTCCTTGATGGCTGTCATGTCAACTGTATGGATCGCTTAGAGCATTCACCCTTATTTCTCACTTTTTCCGAGCATTGAATTTGATCCTTTCTCGGTATCGATCTAGTCGAAAAAAAAAAAATTCCACTATATTTTTTTTTTTTTTTGGCGCGTTTGTTCCTTCCCTCATTTTATCAGTTATTTTTTTTAAAATGTGCTGGATTTCAATTGTTTATATCCACCATATCGCGTCGGTATTTCGAATTGATAACTTGTCCGCGAGGCCTTACATACCATACCTCGTTGTGCCAAATTTAGAAGACACACGTTCGCTTTATTGGTACACCATCCGTTGCCTAAGCAACTACGCGGCACTTCTGAAATTTTTTGTACTCTGTTGGGGTTAGTCGACTCTACGTCGAAAAAAAAAAAATACATTTTCCCACATTTTCTTTTTTTTTGACCCCATCTTTGTTCCATGCCTCTTATTCAGTATCTTTAACTAATGGCCGATTTATCATGCTTTTAATACAAGTAAGCCCGCATTCTCGCAGTGAAACTTCGTGTGGTTAGGTCATACCCCTCTATGTCACCTTGTTTGTGTGCATATATACACAACCAGGCCATGGACATCCACTCTGTTTGCCCTAGCAACCGGGCTTTTGCAAATTTTTTTGGTGTTTCAGAATAATCCTAACAATACCTTATATAAAATATCCCTTTATTTTCTCTGAACAAACATTATTTCATACAATTTTTGGGCTTCCATGGCTTATGTCGCCACTATTAATGCTAACCCTCTGTGTTCAAAAAAATTTTCAGGCCCTCTCCCGATCTGTTCACAAATACGTTTTTCTTTAAGGACTATAAGTATTGCCAATGATTGCTTTCTGCACCAACCATGTCGCTTTCCCTTACCGGCTTGTCGCGTTTTCGTGGGTCGCCCAGTGACGCTACCCTTATTTCACTTTTTCTCTTCGTCTGCTTGGTGTAGTCGTATCCCTAGTCGATAAAAAAAAAAATTTTCCAATTTTTCTTTTTTCACATTTGCTTTACCCTTTCATATTCAGTATTTTAAAATTGGCTGATTCAGTATTTCAAACTCAATGTCCCAGATTTTCGATGAACTTGTGCTCTTATTGCTATTAGCTTCATACCCATGACCCCATTCCCTACTTGATTTGTGCGTAAATTACAGAACTCGTTGCTCTCATTGGACACCACCGTTGTGCCTAGCATACTGCGGAATTTGATATTTTTGTCTGTTGCCGGTTGTCTCGCATGATCTCCTAGCTCGAAATAAAAAAATATCCAATTTCTTTTTTTTTTTTTGAGATTTCTCTTTACCCTTATTATCATATTTAAAATGCTGCCGATTCATTTAAAGCTAATTGGCACGATTTTCAAGTTAAAGCTAATGGCGAGTTCGATGATATGCAATACTTGGTTTTGGATAGCGTTTATCTCTCTCATACCGTATTGTAGCCCCTAGTTGCTGCTTGCCAAATGTACTGGCAACCTGTTGCTTCTTCCATGAACCATCCACCGCCCGTTACCTGTGCCATTACGCTGGACTCTAGGGCCAGGGCTTTTTGAATTTTTTTGAAAGATCCTAAATAAAAATGTTTTTTCATATAATGCTTCCTTCCAGACTTTATGCGCCACTCATTTAATCAACATCTTTGGTCAAAATAAATGTTTCAACCCGATCCGCTTCAAAAACTGCTTTTATGACTATATGCATATTATGCTCGCCGCACCACCCATGCTCGCTTTCCTATCCGCGTTTGTTGTGCTTTTGTGGCTTCCTCGCTCGCAGTCTCGCTCGTGATGTAATCCTCTTATTTCACTTTTCCTGTTCTGTCTGTATTGTATGCTTTTGCGTTTCGCGCCTAGATATTCTCATGTCCTTAGAGTACCCTTCTTTTTCACTTTTTCCATCTGCTCTGTATGTATGTTTCTTGTTGTGGTCGCTTAGTGCTAGTACCCTTAATTTCTTCACTTTTCCGTCTGTCTTGCTATTGTTATGTTGCGTGGGCGCTTTATGTGTGTCGCTATGAGCTACCCTTCTTTTCACTTTTTCCATCTGTCTGCTCTATGTTATGTTTGTGGTGTTGTCGCTTAGAGCTAACCCTTATTTTTTCACTTTTGCCGTTCTGTCTGGCTTATGCTTTGTACTGTCTGCTTATGTCTTTGTATGCATATGGATTGCAGCTCTTGGCAGGCCATGAGGAGTCAACGATTGTAGTTTTTGACTGTAAAACTTGACCACCGATAGGTTTTCATACCTTAGATGCTAGTTCTATTGTGCTTTTTGAGCTACCGTGCCTAATGGCACTTACGGGGGGGGAACCTCGTGCCTAGCCATACGGCGACTTCTTTGAACTCCTTTTGAAAAATCCTAAAAATTATATAATTTTTCAAAATTTGGCTTCCATGTGTCCTTATTATCCGCACTTCCATAATTTTCAACCTCCTTTGTCATAAAAAATTTTCAGCCCGATACCGCTCATAAATCAGTATGCACTAGTATGCCAATTTATCTTTTCACGACCACACCATTCGTCGTCCTCACACGGCTTGTTGTGCGTAGTACGGCATCGCCTCGAGAGCTACTCTTTATTTTCATCTTTCACGTCCTCCCTATATGGGTAGCTCGGTCTCGTCGAAAAAAAAAATATTCCATCGAATTTTTTTTTTTTTGATATTTGTACTACCCTTATTATCAGTATTTAAAATGGCGATTTCAGTTAATACAATATCGATTTCGATGAAACTTGGTTGGTTGGTTCATACCATGACCTAGTTGACCTGTTCATACAATGACCTGTGCAAATGAGAACCGTTGCTATGGAGACCACTGTTGCCTAGCAATGGGACTTTGAAATTTTTGAAAAATCATAAAAAAATTATTTTTTCGAAAATCAAAAATTGGACCACCATCCTGTTGTTCCCTACAGCATATCAGCCGACTTTGATCATTTTTCGATCAAACATCCCTAATTAAAAATTATTTTTTCGAAAATACAAAATCTTGGCTTCACAGGCTTTTTATGCGCTTACATAACTCAACCTACTTTGGTCAAATTTTTCAGTCTCTTTGCGATCCTTCAAAAACTGCTATGACTCTGTCTATGCTCTACATTATTTGCGACCTACACCATGTCGTTCCTCACCTGGCTTGTTGGGTGGTCGCTAGAGTAACCCTTATTTTCACTCTTTTCCGTCGTTTGTGAGCTCGATCTAGCCTCGAAAAAAAAAATTCCAAATTTCTTTTTTTTGATGTATATCTATCCTCTTATTAAGTATTTAAAATGGCCATTTCAGTTATACAAGCTCTGTCGCGATTCCTCTGATGACATTACGTTGGTTGTACTGGTAGTTCCATACCATATGACTCTTGTTGTGTGCACAATACAACGCGTTC
Organism: Eptatretus atami; assembly: GCA_035128595.1. Taxonomy (NCBI): domain Eukaryota; kingdom Metazoa; phylum Chordata; class Myxini; order Myxiniformes; family Myxinidae; genus Eptatretus; species Eptatretus atami. The sequence goes on along the minus strand of JAXMNL010000205.1, from coordinate 55,294 downwards.
CTATGCCGACACCCACCGTTCTGCCTCTAGCAACGCCGGGACTTATTAAATATTTTTGCTCCTTCTTGTTGGGTATGTCGATCTCGTTCGAAAAAAAAAAAAATTCCAATATTTTTTTTGAGAATTTGTTTTCCTCTTATTATCTAGTATTTTTAAAAATGCGTATTCTAGTTAATACAATGCGATTTCGATGAAACTTGGTTGGTAGGTTCATACCATGACCTAGTTGTGTGCAAATGAGAACCGTGCCTATGCGACACCTATCCGGTTGCCAAAGGATGATCTGAAATTGTTAAAGAAAATCCCTAAATAAAATTTTTTTTCGAAATCATAAATCGCGCTTCCAGGCCTTTATGCCGCCACTACTAATCAACCCTGCTTTGTCAAAAATTTTAGTCGATCCTCAAAACTGTATACTGTAATAATTATGCACTCTCCGTCGATACCACCATGTCATCCTCACCGTGCTTGTCTGGCGTGTGTCGCAAGAGTACCCTTATTTTTCACTTTTCCGTCACTCGTTGGGTAGTCGATCTAGTCGAAAAAAAAAAATTCCAAATCTTTTTTTTTTGTTGGATGTTCTTCCCCCTTATCTATCGTTATTTAAACATGGCGATTTCAGTTTAATAAACTAATGGCGATTGTGATAGAACTTGTTGTAAGCTTCTCATACCATGACCTCGTGTGCAAATAAGAACTATTGCCGTTCATGGACACCTATCCCTGTGCCAGCATAACGGGACTTTGAAATTTTTTGTCTGTTGGGTCAGTCCGATCTCGTCGAAAAAAAAAATTTCCAAAATTTTTTTTTTTGAGATTTCGTTCTACCCCTTATCAGTATTTAAAATGTGCCGATTCAGTTAAACCAATGGCGATTTCGATGAAACATGGTTTGGCTAGTTCATACCATGACCTATTGTGTGCAAATGAGAACGTTGCCATAGGAACACCACCGTTGTCCCTAGCAAACGGGACTTTGAAATTTTTTGAAAATCCTAAACAAAATTTTTTCCTCGAAAAATCAAAAATTCGGCTTCCAGCCTTTATGCCCGCATATAATTCAACCTCTCTTGTCAAAATTCAGTTCAGCCCGATCCCTGCAAAAACTATGACTAGTATGCCAATTATGTCGCCCGACACCCATCTGTCCGTATCCGGCTTGTTGGGGTTGTCGCTAGAGTACCTTATTTTCACTTTTTCCGTCATTTCTGTGTCGGCTTAGGTATCGATCTAGTCGCAAAAAAAAAAAAATTCCAAATTTTTTTTTGGTTTGTTTTCTCCTTATACAGTATTTAAATGGCGTATTCCAGTTAATACAATGGCGATTTCGATGAAACTTGGTTTGGTAGGTTCATACCATACTCTCGTCTTGTGTTGCAAATAAGAAACCGTGCCTCTATGGACACCACCGTTGCCTAGCAACGGGACTTAAAATTTTTTGGTCTGTTGTGTAGTCGATTTCTGCTTCGAAAAAAAATAAAATTCCCCAATTTTTTTTTTTTATTGTTTGTCCTCTACATGCTTCATTAATTGGCGACTTAGTCAAACAATGGTCGCATTTAGTTACAGGATTCGAAAACTTGGTTCGTTGCTTCTTCATACCTATGTACCTTCAGTTTGTGTGCAAATGAGAACCTGTTGCTATGTGACACTCACCGTTGTCCCTGAGCAAGCGTGACTGAAATTTAATGAAAAATTCCTAAAAAAATTCATTTTTCGACAAATACACAAAATCACGGCTTCCAGAGCTTTTATGCCGCACTATACATCAACACTCTTTGTCAGAAAAATTTCCAGTCCGATTCCGTCACATAAACTATCGACTAGTATGCAATTATTGCTGTCGCGACCACCCATGTCACGCCTAACCGGCTCTTTGCTGTTTGAGTTGCGTCGCTAGAGCTTACCTTTATTTTCACTTTTCCGTCTGTTGCCGCGGTAGTGCGATTCCTATCGAAATAAAAAAAATTTACCACAATTTTTTTTCTTTTTCGTTTTGTTTCTCCCTTTTATACAGTATTTTAAAATGCGGATTTTCAGTTAATATCAATGGCTGATTTCGATATGAAACTTTGCTCGTTGGTAGCGCTTCATACCATAGACCTCTGTTGCAAATTCAAGAACCCCGTTGCCCCTATAGGCACACACCTCGCGTGTCCATAAGCAACCGCGTCTGACTTTGCAAATTTTTCTAGAAAAATCCTAAATCAAATAATATCATTTTTTTCGAACAAATCAAAAAATCTTGCGACTTCCACCCGGCACTTCTTCTCATCGCCCGCCTACTAATATTATCAACCTCCTTGTCAATAAATTTCTACGCCCGATCGTGTCAAAAACTGTATTTATGACTAGTACTGCCAATTATTTCCGCTGACCACCCATTTGTCGCCCCTACCGCCCCTCCTTGCTTAGGATGCGTCGCTTAGCACAGCTACCCTGTTATTTTCACTTTTCCCGTTCTGTTGCGTCGTATTCGCATCTATCCTGCAAAAAAAAATATCCCTTGGTATGGTAGGTTCAATTAGGCGCATGTCCTATGTATACTCGTGTGCTAGACAAGTCAAATCCTTTGCCTATGACCCTACCCGTTGCTCACTTAGCCCTTCTCAGCAACGGTTCCGCAAAATAAACCTCTAATGATTCCGTGGGTCCGTATTAACCGAAAAACACAATCTTGTCAGCGTGAGAGTGAACCCTTTGAAGCCCTTAGCAATCATGAATTTTCTTGCTGCTTAATTCTCTTCATGGGTTCATTTTCCCATTCGGACGGGCCCGTCCGCCGTTCAGGTTCTTATTGCGTAGGCCGACTTTACCATGTCCGTTCCTATCCGTTTCTTTGTTTTGTATGTTTGTGTTGTTTGTTATGTAATATGGACAGCTCTGGGATGTGCCAGAGGAGTCAATCCGTATTTTGATGCAAACTTGCACATCTGGTTAGGTTCATACCTGGTATGAAAGAATCGAGCTGCCCTCTCGCTACTGGCACGTACGGCCGACACACGCCTACCGTGCACGCACGTTGTCTCTCTATTTCTTACTGCCGTGCATGCACTATTAGATCATAAAATCTATACATACATTATATTTTTATAATATCTATATGATACATAGATACAATAATAGATATACTTTTTGTAACATATATATATATACTATATTATGAATCCACGGTGTGTTGTGTGTACTGTGTGCTGTGTGTATGTGTGTGACCGCTTGTTTTTCTCGACACACCACTGCGTCCTGATTCTTAATTTGAAACTAGCCACTGCGTTATATTGCTCCGGTGCGACCTGAGTGTCCAGTATGCTGCTTCTTTTTCGAATGGGGGTTGGATTCTAATCGCGCAAGTGCTCCTTTCCCATCAGTTTTGGCCATTTACTTTCCCAACCTTAATGACCAAGACATCGTTGCTGCGGCCATCTTACATTTAACCAACCTATGATCATGGACCACGTTGCCTGCCGTGATGGCCGTGCGCCGCTGATGGCGAAGAAAGAATCCTCAGCCAACGTTCCCCATACGGGTTACCAACGTATGGATCTTACGGATTAGTGATGACTGCATGTATTCTCATAATTTCTCGACTCCTTATGCCGCATTTATCGAATAAACACAATAGCCCCAATCCAGTGTTCGTTCACTTTACTGAAGGCGAAGGAATGGACTGGCTTGGTTTGTTGATAAGT
>JAXMNL010000205.1:0-13336 GCA_035128595.1 Eptatretus atami | reverse complement strand
GGTTCTATTGGGTAGTCGACAACCCATGTCCACCTACGGGCTTGATGGGTAGTTGATCTCGTCGGAAAAAAAATTCAAAAAGAAAAAATTTGAAATTTGTTCTGCCCTGATTATCAGTATTTCCGTCGATATGTTATATGATTGGTTAAGTCGATAAAGTCGAAAAAAAAAAATTTTTTTTTTGATCTATCCTTATTATCACTTTTTCCGTCGATATGTTTGTATGTCTGTCTGTTATGTCTGTATGTCTGTATGTCTGTCTTTTCGTCCAGTGCTCGTTAATACAATGGCGATTTCGATGAAACTGGTGGGTAGGTTCATACCATGACCTAGTTGTGTGCAAATGAGAACCGTTGCATGGACCCACCGTTGCCTACAACGGGACTTTGAAATTTTGAAAAATCATAAAAAAATTATTTTTTCGAAATCAAAAATCGGGCCACGAGCGACTGTGGGCAGTAATTCAGCCATATTGTCAAAATTTCCAGCCGAATCCTATGAAAACTGTCGGAGAAGATAGACTTTGAATGAACCCTTGTCGAAAACAATAAAAAAACGAAAGTTCGTTATTATCTCAGAGACTGAGTCAGATATACATGAAACTGGTATGGTAGGTTCATGTATGTCCTAGTTATGTGTGAGAAGAACCGTTGCTATGGTCCCCTCCGTTGCCTAGCAACGGCCGAAAAACCTCTAAATGTGGGGGTATTTTAACGAAAAAACAATCTGCAGCATTAACCCTTGAAGCTAGAATCATGAATTTTTTTGTGCTTAATCCTCAGGTCATTCCCCATCGAACGGGCCACTCGCGTCAGGTTCTATTGGGTAGCGACTCACCAATGTCGCCTACCGGCTTTTTGTCTGTTGGGTAGTCGATAAAGTCGAAAAAACAATTTTTTTGGTCCTTATATCATTTTTCGTCGTAATGTTTGTGCGGTTAGTCGATAATCCGAAAAAAAATTTTTTTTTTGATTTCCTTATATCACTTTTCCGTCGATTGTTGTTGGTAGTCGATAAATCGAAAAAAAAATTTTTTTTTTGATCTACCTTATTTCACTTTTCCGTCGATATGTTTGTCTGTATGTCTGTACTGTATGTCTGTCTGTTCGGTCCAGTGCTCCGTTAATACAATGGCGATTTCGATGAAACATGGTGGTAGGTTCATACCATGACCTAGTTGTGTGCAAATGAGAACCGTTGCTATGGACCCTCCGTTGCCTAGCAACGGCCGAAAAACCTCTAAATGTGGGGTATTTTCACGAAAAAACAATCTGCAGCATATTACCCTTGAAGCGAGAATCATGAATTTTCTTTTGCTTAATCTCAGGTCATTCCATCAACGGCCATCGGCGTCAGGTTTTGCGGTAGTCGACTACCGTCCCCTACGTTTGGTGCGATCGAGTCGAAAAAAAAAATTCAAAAAAAAAGTATTTTAAATTTTTATCTACCCTGATATAATCAGATAGTTTCCTCGTTATGTTGGAGTAGCGATCTAGTGGAAAAAAATTTCAAATTTTTAAAAAAATTGGTCTGTCCTTATTACACTTTTTCGTCGAATTGTTTGTCTGTTGGGTAGTCATCTCGTCGAAAAAATTCAAAAAAAAATTTTTTGAATTGTTCTACCCTATATCACTTTTTCCGTCGATATGTTTGGTGGAGTCGATCCAGTCGAAAAAAAATTTTTTGATCTACCCTATTATCACTTTTCCGTCGATATGTTTGTCTGTATTGTCTGTCTGTATGTCTGTATGTCTGTCTTTTTCGGTCCAGTGCTCCGTTAATACAATGGCGATTTCGATGAATCTGGTGGGTAGTTCATACCATGACCTAGTTGTGTGGAAATGAGACGTTGCTATGGACCACCGTTGCCTATAACGGGACTTTGAAATTTTTTTAAATCATAAAAAAAATTATTTTTTTCGAAAATCAAAAATCGGGCCAGAGCGACTGTGGGCAGTACATTCAGCCATATTGTCAAAAATTTCCAGCCGAATCCTATGAAAACTGTCGGAGAAGATAGACTTTGAATGAACCCTGGTCGAAAACAATAAAAAAAACGAAGTTCGTTATATCTCAGAGACTATGAGTCAGATATACATGAAACTGGTATGGTAGGTTCATGGTATGTCTAGTTAGTGTGGAGAAAAACCGTTGCTATGGCCCCTCCGTTGCCTAGCAACGGCCGAAAAACCTCTAAATGTGGGGGTATTTTAACGAAAAACAATCTGCAGCATTAACCTTGAAGCTAGAATCATGAATTTTTTTGTGCTTAATTCTCAGGTCATTCCATCGAACGGCCCACGCGTCAGGTTCTATGGTAGGCGACTCCCATGTCCGCTACCGCTGTTGTCTGTGGTAGTCGAAAGTCGAAAAAACAATTTTTTTTGTTCTCCCTTTTATCTTTTTCCGTCGAATGTTTGTTGGTAGTCGATAAAGGCGAAAAAAAAATTCTTTTTTTTTGATCTTCCCTTATTATCACTTTTCGTCGATACTGTTTAGTTGGGTAGTCGATAAAGTCGAAAAAAAATTTTTTTTTTGATCTACCCTTATTTTCCTTTCCGTCGATATTTTTCTGTATGTCTGTATGTATGTCTTGTCTGTTCGTCCAGTGCTCCGTTAATTACGATGGCGATTTTGATGAAACTTGGTGGTAGGATCATACCATGACCTAGTTGTGTGCAAATGAGAACCGTTGCTATGGACCCTCCGTGCCTAGCAACGCGAAAAAATCTAAATGCGGGGGTATTTTCTTGTGCTTATCCTCAGGTCATTCCCATCAACGGGCCGTCGCGTCAAGTTATATGTGGTAGTGCATACCATCGTCGCCTACCTGCTTGTTGGGTATCGATCGATCGAAAAAAAAATTAAAAAAAAAAGATTTTGAAATTTGTTTCTACCCTGAATTATCAGTATTTCCGTTCGATATGTTGGGTAGTCGATAAGTCGAAAAAAAATTTTTTTTTATTGACCTTATTATCACTTTTCCGTCGATATGTTTGTCTGTATGTCTTCTGTATGTCTGTATGTCTGTATGTCTGTCTTTCGGTCCAGTGCTCGTTAATACAATGGCGATTTCGATGAAACTCGGTGGGTAGGTCATTACCATGACCTAGTTGTGTGCAATGAGACCGTTGCTATGGACACCACCGTTGCCTAGCAAGGGACTTTGAAATTTGAAAAAATCATAAAAAAAAATTTTTTCGAAAATCAAAAAATCGGGCCACGAGCGACTGTGGGCAGTACATTCAGCCATATTGTCAAAATTTCCAGCGAATTATTTGAAACTGTCGGAGAATAGACTTTAATGAACCCTGGTCGAAAAAACATAAAAAACGAATTCTTATTCTCAGGACTATGAGTCAGATATACATGAAACTCGTATGGTATGTTCATGGTATTGTCTAGTATGTGTGAGAAAGAACCGTTGCTATGGTCCCTCCGTTGCCTAGCAACGGCCGAAAAACCTCTAAATGTGGGGTATTTTAACGAAAAAACAATCTGCAGCATTAACCTTGAAGCTAGAATCATGAATTTTTTGTGCTTAATCCTCAGGTCATTCCCCATCGAACGGGCCCACGCGTCAGGTTCTATTGGTAGGCGACTCCCATGTCCGCCTACTCGGTTTGTCTGTCTGTTGGGTAGTCATAAAGTCGAAAAAAAACAAATTTTTTTGATCTACCCTTATTAATCACTTTTTCCGTCGATATGTTTGTTGGTAGTCGATAAGTCGAAAAAAAATTTTTTTTTTTGATCTTCCCTAATCACTTTTCCGTCGATATGTTTGTGGTAGTCGATAAAGTCGAAAAAAAATTTTTTTTTTTGATCTACCCTTATTTTCACTTTTTCCGTCGATATGTTTGTCTGTATGTCTGTATGTATGTCTGTCTGTTCGGTCCAGTGCTCCGTTAATACAGTGGCGATTTCGATGAAACTTGGTGGTAGGTTCATACCATGACCTAGTTGTGTGCAAATGAGAACCGTTGCTATGGACCCCTCCGTTGCCTAGCAACGGCCGAAAAACTCTAAAATGTGGGGGTATTTTAACGAAAAAACAATCTGCAGCATTACCCTTGAAGCAGAATCATGAATTTTCTTGTGCTTAATCCTCAGGTCATTCCCCATCGACGGGCCAATCGCGTCAGTATATTGGTAGTCGACTACCCATGTCCCTACCGCTTGTTGGGTAGTCGATCGATCGAAAAAAAAAATTCAAAAAAAAGCATTTTAAATTTGTTCTACCTGATATCAGTATTTCCGTCGATATGTGTGGTATCGATTCATGAAAAAAAATTTTCAAAAATTTTTTTTTTAAATTTGGTCTACCTTATTATCACTTTTTCCGTCGACATGTTTGTCTGTGGGTAGTGATAATCTCGCGAAAAAATTTTTTTTAAATAAATATTTTGAAATTTGTCTTACCCTTATTATCACTTTTTCCGTCGAATATGTTTGTTGGGGTAGTCGAAATCCAGTCGAAAAAAAAATTTTTTTTGATCTTACCCTTATTATCACTTTTTCCGTCGATATGTTTGTCTGTATGTCTGTCTGTTTATGTCTGTATGTCTTGTCTTTTTCGGTCCAGTGCTCCGTTAATACAATGGCGATTTCGATGAAACTTGGTGGGTAGGTTCATACCATGACCTAGTTGTGTGCAAATGAGACCGTCTGCTATGGAGACCCGTTGCCTAGAACGGGACTTTGAAATTTTTTTAAATCATAAAAAATTATTTTTTCGAAAATCAAAAATCGGGCCGGACGACTGTGGGCAGTACATTCAGCCATATTGTCAAAAATTTCCAGCCGAATCCTATAAAAACTGTCGGAGAAGATAGACTTTGAATGAACCCTGGTCGAAAACAATAAAAAAACGAAGTTCTTTATATCTCAGAGACTATGAGTCAGATATACATGAAAACTGGTATGGTAGGTTCATGGTATGTCCTAAGTTATGTTGTGAGAAAGAACCGTTGCTATGGCCCCTCCGTTGCCTAGCAACGGCCGAAAAACCTCTAAATGTGGGGGTATTTTAACGAAAAAAACAATCTGCAGCATTAACCCTTGAAGCTAGAATCATGAATTTTTTTGTCTTAATCCTCAGGTCATTCCATCGAAGGGCCACCGCGTCAGGTTCTATGGGTAGGCGACTTACCCATGTCCGGCTACCGGCTTGTTTGTCTGTTGGGTAGTCGATAAAGTCGAAAAAAAAAAAATTTTTTTTTTGATCTACCTTATTATCACTTTTCCGTCGATATGTTTCTGTTGGGTAGTCGATAAAGTCGAAAAAAAATTTTCTTTTCTTTGATCTTCCCTCTATTATCACTTTTTCCGTCGATATGAGTAGGGGGATATATGTTCTGGCTCACTTCCCCATGCTAAATGAATGGGGCAGTTTATCAGCGATTCACTTTTTTTCCCTTAAATCACAACCTTTTTATCCACAGTATATTTGTTTTGTCTCCCCTTTTAACCTAGCATTCTATTCAAATCAACCAACTGCGACTAAGATAAAGACTTGGTTCAAGATAGCAACGTAGTTAATGTGGTTTCGTCAGGTGATTTCTGGACGAGATATTCTGAAACCTTGTAAGCCTGGGCACTCATTTCAAAATAACCAATTGTATATATGTTTAGCTTCACTCATTGAACCTATAAACATCTTGTTCTTCTAATTCCTCAATAGTTTAATTTTCTTTGCTACAAATAATCCAATCTAAAATATTAAAAAAAACATTTGAATCTTTATAATTTTTCCACAGATACCCCTTTTTGTTGCATTACGAAATGATTATACTTCTCTTAATGATCTCATCTGCACCATCCTGAGTGCCAATATTAAATTTGAGATTATAGTAAATGTTTTTTTCCATTGTTCAATGATAGCATCGAAGATTTCAGTCGTGCCGTGAAAATGAGGAAAGTGTTTTGTGCGACACGGCCGTGCTGTAAAAATGAGAACTGTTTTTGCACAAGTCATGCTGTGAAAAAAACGAAACTTTCTGGTATCCAAGGTCTCGAGCCCAGGCTCGATTTTTAACATTTTTTGATGGCAATGGTGTGCTGTATGTTCCTTGATGGCATGAGCTTCGTTTGCAGTTCGAATATTTGTGATGGAACTAAACCTAACAACTTTGATGTACTGGATTCTCAAAACTATTATTCTGTTGAGCGTAAGATTTTTATTTTCCTATTTTCAGTTCTCTTTAACATCGACAATCATTAATAATTAAATAACTTATTAATTACATTATTAATTTTCCTCCACAGGAAAATTGTACTTGAAATGCACATATAAAAATACCGATTTTGCCACAACTCTGGGGTGAAATTTTGTTGGCTTGGTTGAAGACTTATGATGACCAAGACCACAGGAAGGAAGCTCCGTCTTGATGACCCAACCAAAGAGTTTATACTTTGGACCTCATGAGCGATCCAGACCACAGACGAACTGATCTTGAGTGACCCAGAGTTACGTTGGTGACCTCATGGTGAAGACCAGAACGTACTGCCTGAGTTTGGGATAGGTCAGTCTATTTGTATTGAACCTAACCTACACGTTGATGTAATCTGGATTCAAACCTATTATCTGTTGAGGCTAAGATTTTTATTTCCTATTTTCAGTTCCCTTTAACTCGACTCATTTAATAATCTAAATAATTATTAATACATTATTATTTCTCTCACAGGAATGTGTATCTGAAATGCAATATCCATAATACCGATTTTTTTGCCCACTTGGGGCGAAATTGTTGGCTTGGTGAAGAACCTCATGAGCGATCAAGACCACAGAAGCTCACGACGAACAGAGTTTCTGGTCCTCTGATGCAAGACCAGACAGCAGGCCTAGGGAGGTTTCTATTGATTGTTGATAACTACATTGGAATGATTCAAAATCTCTTTAGGATTTTTCCTATTTAGTTCTAAGTTGGTCTTTTTAATATCTTATTATTTCTCTCCAGGAAGAAACTAAATGCAATATGAAAATACCATTAACTTGGCAATTGGCTGGGAACTCTGAAGCCAGAACGTACCAACAGAGGTTATAGACCTTGGAAAGGGTTTATTTGAGACGAAATGCTTAGTTGCGATCTACTCATTGCTTTGTGATGGTGCTTGATATGGGAGCAAGATCAAGAATTCTGGGAAGAAAGTGGCAGGTTACTCCCCTTTTACGTCATCAAACCTGAAAGCTTAAAAGACAGAATTGAAGACAGAGAGAAAAAAAACGTAAAATACTAATATAGTGGGAATCCATTTTGAAAAAGACATTTGTTGCGAGTTATTGGGGTGAGACAAATTGAACGTGGGGTTGAGATTTTTGAATGTTGAGGGTTGGGGCACACACACCACACACGCAACGCACACGCAAGCACACAACACCAAATGGCATACACACACGTACACACACACACGCATACACACACTACGCACACGCAGACAACACACGCCCAGCAACCACACGCATACGCTACCGCACCCACCACAGTCCAGAGACACACATCACAGCAATACACACACCACCTACGTCACACGCACACACGACACCGAAACACACAACGCACAGAACACACACAACAGCACACACATAATGCCGCACAAACACTCACTGACACACCAGCAGACACAACACACACACGCCAACACACATCAACAACAAGTTAAAACAGAGGATGTTTGGGTCAAGTTAAACGTCCCTTGACAGCAATTCTGTTTCCTCGATTGCTCGGTGTCCCATGTGTTGGGTGGCACTTGTCCTTGCAATATGTATACACTCGAGCCTGAGTTACGAGTGAGGGAAGTGAAGCGCCCCCAGCACATCACCACATATCGTATACATCGGACTGGCCAGTGTCACAACGTGAATATAAAAATAGCGCAATCCCCTGCACCATTATTTATTACACCTCGACTTGGCCTCTGTCCCACGTTTGGAGGAGTGCCAGATGCTCATTACACCAACAACGCATACTACAACAGCTAACATCGCCACAAACCTCCAGCATAACCCACACCACAAACGCACTCACAAGATACACACACCATGCCAACCCGCAACACCACAACCAGGCCAAAAGCACACCAACACACAACAACTGCAAAAAAGTAGCGCGTTCTTAGATTCGTTGACATCTGATCCCCTTGAACATATTACTTTACCCGCAGTGTTCAAGGAGTTGAGTAGCAACTCTCGTATCTCCTTTAGTTTTGTCTTTTGTAATTCCTGTGAATAAATGAACCTAAAATCTCTTCCCCTTCCAAATCATATATCTTATAAGGTCCAAGGAACCGATTCTATTACATCAACAATTTGTCAGAATAAAGAAGTTCGTTCGTCCATCGTTTAAAATCCTTTCAAAAGAGATTTCCACCTTTTATCATTTTACGTATCACCGAATTTGATTAGGTTTTCTGATATTAATCTCTTTTCATATTTTTAATTTTTTGTAAAATGTTTCTGGATGGTTTCATATTTGTTGACGTTGAATCAGTGATCATTACTCCTATCACAATATCTGAATAAAAGATGACCATTGTTGTGAACCGACGTGATCTTGTAATTTTTTTATATACGCTCTCTCTTAAGGTACGATTATAATCGCTTCAACAACAACGCCTTCCCTTCATTAAAGGTAACTTATAATGTAATACTGTTATTTTTAAGAAAATTCATAAATGTCTTGTATAAAAACTCTCACCCGCAGCAAGTCCACAATTTTTAGGTTTTCTCTTACTTTTATTAAATATCTGTTGAAAGAGCTACATAAGAGTAATTACCTGTTTTGTTTTTAAGGGGACACCCAGCGTAATCTTACTCCTCAAATTCAATCATCGGGTATTAAGCATACTTGTACCCTTATCATTATTGAGTTCAATACAAAATCAGCAGACCAGAATTATATCAACTTCTTGGAATAAACTTCCTTCTCTGAAACTTTGTGAATATTGGTTTATGTAATTCATCCAGCTAATTGCTCTTTTCATCTTAATTGACATCATTAGAGCCTATACAGTTTTTGAATTCCACAGTCCAAGTTTCAATTTAGCACTGATTCATCTTCTTCACGATGAACCGGATCACTTTTTCTCTCATCAAGTTGGATTTTGTATCAGAGACAAATTATACAACATTTCTCTATCGCTTCAATGCTTTTCTTTCTAAAGTTGTGTGTTATTCCCATAATCATATCGTGCCATGCACACTTCATCAACCCTATTGATAGGTTTACTCATGGTTAGGATTGTCTGCCTCATCTAATCTTTTATCCAAGTTTGTGCTGGACCACAAAAGAATACCCTGAGGGATAGATGTAAATTCCCGCGGTATTCAATCGTTGTAAATTTTACTTCCTGATAAAAACTTTTGTATATCTTTCCTCCGATTTGTTTGGAGATAAATTTGATTGTTTTTTTGAACCAACACCGAACATATACCTTTTGTATAACCCTTGTATTTTACTTTTCAATATATGAGATATTTTTGTATTAGTTTCTTTGTTACATTTGAACATAACTCATTTATTTATAGAGAAAAATCTCGACAGAGTGCAAAACCTTTTAGTTTCCACATGCACATTGGAATCTTAATTTTAAAACATTTAAAAATCCTTCAGAAATGCTTACACTCTCTCCTCATTTATTTAAGAAAAAAAAAAAACTTGAATAATTAATATAATATCCCTGAAAATCGATGTCAATAGTCTTGTCGAAAGTATTGCAAATAGACTTGTAAATCTTTGTTTTTCCTCCTCGGTGGGTTGAGTTATTTTCTTGTAATACCCCAATCTTTTTAATCTCACTGGTTTCCATATTTTGATATTTATTCATTCTCTTCTTTCCTCCCTCTCCTCTCTTCTCACTTCTCTCTTTTCCTCCTCTCTTCTTTCTCTCCTTCTCTCTCTTCTCTCTCTCTCTTCTCTCTTTCTCTCTCTCTTCTCTCTTTCTCTCTTTCCCTTTCTACCTTCTCTTAACTCCATCCGTCCTTACTATCCTTGAACACTTAACCCCAATAGAATTCATACATATATTCATCAGGATTTCTTTCTTATTTCCTGTAATCAAAATAATTTTTTTAGCAACAGAGAAAGCCCAATAAAATTTCTTCTTGAATTTTTCTAAAAGAGTCCTTACTTTTTCTTTACTTTATAATTTTTACATTATTTAAACATTTAGTTAATTCCAAAGTTTGTCGGTTTTAATCACATCAGCATAAAGCCAATCTTTTAATTGGAAAATACAATCTTCTTATGTTGCTAGAACATATTTATTTAAATACCGAATACCCTTTCTTGAAGGTATGCTTGGACACAGAAATGATAATTTTCTTGAAGCCTTCTTGCCGTCATTTATGTATTAGAAATTATCTGTTAGAATAATTTATGACACGAAACACATCTCCCGCATTCTTCCATAGTTAAATCATTTTGTATTTCCCTATTATTATATATAATCCTGTTTTTCTGTTTTCATGATATAAACAGAAGAGAAACCGATTATTATATTTACCTTATTAAATTCTTTTTATTTGTTGTTTACTAATCGTGGCCCACACAAAACTCATTCGACTATACCAAAGTGGATAATATTCTTCCTACGAGACTGATTTAATTTGCTCCAGGTCTTTCGAGTGTCAATTATTAACATGACCAATTATACCCTAATCATTCATATCATACCCCCATATGTTCTATTCTCGATACAAAGATACGCCCTTTCTTATAAAAATTTATTTTAATTTCGAAACTGTGAATTCTGTAACCTGCGCAGATTAATATCAACACTTGGTATTCTTTGAATACACGGACCGTTTTTTTTAATGGAATATATATTGTCGATAAATCGCTTAATCTCACCAACGTCTATTTCGCGTCAGTCGGGCTTGGATAATTTTTTGAATTTATAAGCATTTTTCATATTCATATTTTGGTTTATTATTTATTATGTCGTTCAGCCTGTGCCTTTTGTATATAATTTGAATAAATCAATATCCAGTTCTTGAGATACACCAAAGGATAGAACACATTTTACCAACTAAGTCAATTTATATATAGATTAAAATAATATATTTATAAATTTTTTTTTTTTGGTTGAGTTGAATAACATATAGACATAATATTGACCACAACACTTAGGAATTAATTTGACTTGAAATTGTTTGATAAACCATTCTGTTAAGAATTTATAACTTCAACAGGTGGTGGAAGACCAAAACTATCAAAATAATATTTGTCTTGACTTATTAAAATACAAACCCAATGAGAACCGGTTCCATTAATATCTCCTAAGTTCATTAATAATATTCTTGTATGTTTCGCACATTTGTATAATTCATCTCTCATACAAATAACCACATTATGAATTTTTAATTTCTTACAATATTTTGACAAGTTTGTAAATTTTGTGATGCTTGTATTCTTTCCAAATTCTTTTAAACCACTCATAATGCTCACTTTATTTTATTAGAAAGATATTATCCATTACCCTTTTTTAGTTAATTTCTACACTGCTTGTCGCGATTAGAAGAAAGCATGATCTCAACTAACAATCTTGCTTTATTCAGGCAGACCTTCAAGTTTTTCAGCAAAATCTACTTACACCACTTCCACTAATTTGTTTCTCAACTCTTTGTTTGTCTTTCCAATTCTTTTTGAGCCTGGAGTTGAGCCTTCCTTTCATTGCAGTTTTGTCACCGCCTGTTAAATACCACCCGTTTCAATGCTCACCGCACTTAAACCAGCAATTAAAGGAATTAGAAATGGTAGAGAAAATTCCTCCACTCGTCTCTCTTTATTGAATTATTTTTTCAACCATTGTTTGTTCATTTAATTTTAAGTGAGCCAGTATGGTTACAAGATTTAAACCTGGTCTCTGTGAGGCAAAACATCAAATTCTTACTGCCGGCTTTGTCTCTGAATTGTATTAACGTTTAATAGTACAAGTTCTTTTTGATTTTGAACTCAAGATTGATAGTTTATGAAGATTGATTTTTGATTAACATAGTAGTGTGGTACTTTGCCACTCATTTATTTAAAACAAAAAATTTATGTGAGACTAATCATAACACCATGATCTGTATTAAATTGTAATTCTGTTTCTATCCAAAAGCAAACAACTATGTATCAAACTCTTCACTCTCTCCTCTTTCAATGTATAGGAAGTATCCACCTCGATTAGACTTTATAGTTTCTTTGAGCGCTCAGGTCAAACGATAGCATTGTATGACCAACTTTTAACAATGCTGTCATATTCCAAAATAGGTTCTTTATTTCATACTTTCATCCACACCTTTGGTAGACTTGGTATGCTTTCACAAAAATCATTTTCTTTCCATTAATTTCCATTCTATCTCGTGGATAACATTGTTCCATCTAGGAAACACGAAGTTGTTTCACCTTAGCATTATCACTCGAATAGCATTATATTCTTATCAGTTCGCCAGTATCAGATATCCCATCTGGCTTTTTAAAAATTGAATCCCAGTTATCGTGGGCTTTCCTTCAGAACACCAATTTCCAGTGTAAGTGTTTGGTTGGGTTTAACGTGTTGATTTCGTTTTGAGGTATGATACACCGAGTGGTTCTTTGAGGTTAAGTCTTCTATTCAACATTCTTCTGTTTTAAGATTAGTAGTATATTCATAATACCAACTCATCATCAATTCAAATTTATTCTGCTCACCAAAAGCACTACCACACAAAAAGTTAATCTATTTTCATTTATCATTCCTTTGTAGTTAGAATCTAATTTTCAAGACCATACAGAACGTTTATCTGATCACAAAATCCAAAATTACCTTAAGGGAACTGCACAGTAAAACTTTACTGCTTTTGTATCATCATATAATTCCTTTCCTTTGATTATACAGGGCTGTGTTGTCCCGTTGGACATATCAGGAATAAACCTTCGACAGCCCCCTTTCTTTCTATTCACCGAATGATATAGTGAAATTTCTCATTTCAATACAGCAGAGACATAATCACCGCTTCAACTTCTTGTGTTCCAATTACAACGACACTACAAACTTTTCCATAAGAAATCATTTAACGAGTGTGGCGATTTTGTTTATTCCCGCCTTAGTAGATGTAATTTAACAACAAGAACTTCGGATAAGATTCAAATAGGTTTTGTGATTATTTATTTCAACTTTTTGTACCATTTGTATTCAGTCTGTTCCAGTTATTGCATTTACCTTGAATAATCTTCTTTTTTAGTGGAGTTTGAGAAATAATCGTATCATCCAAATCATAGATACTATCAATGCTTCCATATTGTATTATTTAGGAAAAAAGATGTTAAACTTTTTAAACCCTGATTCCAAGTATTCGAATTATTTATTCTCTCTC
>JAXMNL010000204.1:62196-83250 GCA_035128595.1 Eptatretus atami | reverse complement strand
TAACAGAGACACGGGAGATAGAGGAGACAGGGGGTGAAGTGGACGAAACTATTGATGAACACACACACATGGAGGTAGTGGAGGACAATGGGGGTGAGCTGGTGGAATATGTTGGGACCCGATGCAAGCAGCAGGATGGCCTCCTTCAGGAACGAGGGGAGGGACTGTGCCCCCTTGAGGTGAGCGGATCTGGACGAGGCAGAGTCCAGGTCCCGAGCTTGCAGAGGTAGAGGGGCGGTTGCTGTTGAATGGTGGACGCGAGTTGGGGGTATGGAGACCCCGGGGAGCGCTTGAGGTAGGCAAATCCCAGCCGTGGGCGTTCCGGTTTTGTGTGGTTACGAGTGTTGAGCGAATGCGTGATGGATAAGCACGCATTGTGTGGGTGAAACGCCGTGTGTAGTGTTTTTGGCGTAGATGTAAGCGATATCACCGTGTGTGGAGTGAAAACCCCGTGTATGAGAGGAGAGCCACGATGCGTGAGTGGAAGTGTTAAGGGAAGAGGGTGTGTGCTTGAAAAAACCGCGTGTGTGGGTCGTGGTATGAAGAGAAATGGCGGGGTGGTATGCCGAGAGGGCAACAAAACCGCGTGATCGAGTTGGCCATGGTGAAGAGTGTTGAGCGTCAGGCACGTAGCTCGTGCGCTGTGAAGAGTCGACAAAGACGTCGTGTATGAAAGACAAGGCCGTAGTAGGCGGCCGTAGCTATATTTGGGACTGTGCCGGAATTGGACAAAGAGCGCGCACGGTCCCGTAGCTGTGCTTTGTGCAACAGAGGTCCGGCCCGGCGGGCTGCGCCTGTCGGACGGAAATCGTCCCGGATTACGTGCCCGCGATGTGGATACAAGCAGATCCCGGCGGACAGACAGAAGCTATGGCCGTTGAGTGAGTTTGGGAACGGAACGGGATCTCACAACGCAGGTTTGAAAGCTACACGACGAGCAGCCAGCAATGTGCTCAGCCATGGGGAACCATCGATAACGCGAGATTTGCTTTGATGCGTAGGGTGACGTCGTCGTCATGCATGGTTTGGAATCCGGCAGAGGGGAAATCCTGCCGGATGTATTACCAGGTCGATGAGGGAACGACGGTGCGAGCACTGACCAGACGTCACGGAAAAGCGCAGGTTTGCGTTTGCCCGCGCCTGGTGGGACGATAGAAAATTGTTTTTTTAAAAAAAGCAAGCCTCGCCAACTTCGAGTGGTCAAGAGCCAGGCAGGGGGTGGAAAGACCCGTTGCTTAGGGGGCACAAGGAAATACATAGTTTACGGGGTGGGTTATAGCGAAGACAGGCTCATGGGGAATGGTCATCATCATGGAGTCTGTGGAATGGATAGTTAAGAGGGATTTCATTTAGAATTTAAGGAATGGGGAATTTTTGATTTTGGAAGACATAGGCAGACGGAATGTGTGTGGAGAACTCTGCTTAGCTTGTACGTAGAGTAAATGGAACGATGCATGAGGTTTTTAAGGGATGAAACGAGGGCACGAGTTACGTCCAGGGGATTTATTAGGAGAATTGGCAGTGTGGGTGTGGTGTGAGTTGGAATGGAAAGTGTGTGAGGATGAGGTTCGGGACAGTGGGCCCGTGTGCTGTGAGTGGAGCGAAGTTGGTAAGCATTGAGTGCGATGGATGATTCTGGGGGGAGGAGTATCCACCCAAGTGACCTCCGGTAGTTTAATGTTAGTCAGTGGGTTTTCAATTATTTTAAAGGAGGTCGTTTGTTGTGTGTCGAGAGAAGCGCTAACTAACGTTTGGAGGAGGTGCAGAGTTCATTGGACGGCTGGAGCGTGGCTTGTGGAAGGTGAGTTTTGTTATGCAGGACTAGTCGGCGAGTGCAGGCCCGGGGCGTAGGGAGGCACGTGGCTCAGTAAGGCCGGGCCAGAAGCGCGTGCCCGGGGTTGCTAGTGGGGCACAGGCCGACCCGTCGGAGGGACCGGGCAATCACCGCCACAGTGGGCATCGGAGGGGGGGATGCCTAGTAGGGGCAAACCCCGAGTTGTATAGAAGGAGTCAGTAGGCTACGGAGGAGAGCCTGCGGCTGGGGTCAATGGTTGAGTGTCGCAGAGGGGAATTCCTGCCAGTGTGGAAGCACGCTGCACAGCCAGGAATTTGCGGGCCACGAATGAATCTTAGGGCGCGCGCAATATTTATAATGGAACACACACGGCGACGGATACATGAGTTTTAGGAACCTGATAGCTTTAAATGTGGTTCTTTGGCGGTTTTGGTAAGCGTGTTTTCAGGTTAATGATGTGTAGGGTAGATAGGAAGATGGTACCCTTTCGCACATCATCCTTCGCTCGTTGGGCGTGGAGGAACCACCTTGGTCAGATTCGTTGACCTCTGAGGAAGCATTCTAGCGCTTACGTTGGGCCTCGAGACAGGAGGCTAGTCTTGCTCTTTTGCCCTCGCAGAGGGGAACTGGGTTTGGAGTACGCTGAGTTGACAGGGAGATAGAGTTAGCGCAGACAAAGACGTACAAGGGGGTTAGGAGAGCGTTCTAAAGGGAAATAAAATAAGGGGCTAATTATTGTTTGTGTTTGTGTGGCAAATAAGGGGGGGTATGGACAAGAGGCAAGGCGATTTAGAGTGGGGAACTGAGGACGTATGCTGTAGGTCCAGCCCGCTCAGGCGGCCGGCCCACCGGCACATCTCTCAGACCTGATGGAACACACAGAGGCCGGCCGCTTCAATTGAGCCTTTGTGCGCAGCGCTGCCTGTTCGTGCTATGCTGCCTGCATGCTGTTTGGCTGCTCTGCCATACGCCATGTCACTGCTAGCCCTGTTTGCGTTGGCTCGTGTCATCCATACCTGTGTGCGCACAATACAGTTTTGCGGACATGCCCTCGCAGGCAGCCCGGTGATACCATCAATGCTCATATGTGTTTTGCGACTATTCTCATCCATTTCGCTTGATCAATGACTTTAGAATGATTTGTACACTTTCCCTTTCGACGAATACAGTTCATGGGCATGGGTTAAGTATGGATAGTCAAATGAAATTTACATCGTGGACTCACCTGGCGAATGTTTTGTTTTTGAGCGCGGCAATTTTGTTAAGTTGTCCGAATGTCTGTGAGAGGTTTTATTTAGTTAGTGCGCGCGCATTAGGTTATTTATTTTGGGACCGTTAAGAAAATGTGCACTCAGGGATCAACGAGACTGTAGGAACGTACCGGGGAAACTTACACTATGACTGGTCCAACAAAATTTGCGACTCGGTCGAGTCTGTAAAGGGAGGGGGTAGTGTTATGAATTTTGGATTCCGTTGCCAACACATAACAGGTTCTTAGGGTCAGCTATGTCGAAGTGCTGTTCCTATGAATAGCTCACCTTCATTGTTTAATGTTTAAAATCGATTAGTATGCGCTGCGGATCGATTTAATAGTTAGTGAACGAAAAAATGGAGACATCCCTCTCTTCTGCGAAGAGGAAGAAGAACCTCGCTGTCCGTGATTCATGATCAACACCCCTTCTCACCGTGGTTGAGTGGGGGATGGATCACGAAGGGCATGAGTCACGCGGGCGGAGGGAGGGGACGGGAGAAAGGATAAGAGGAGATCCTTTTGTGGAGGAATCGGTCGAGTTGAGGCTGTTCGTTCAGGAGACCTTCGGTACTGTTGGGCTTTGTGTAGGGTTGAGGCCTCGGAAGACTTTTTCTTGCTTTGCAGAGGGAGTGTTTCGCAAGCTTTCAGGTCTGCTTGGTCGGTAGGCTTTTTGAGAGTGTTTGTTTGGAAAAAGTTGACCGGTTGCTGGTCGAAGTCGCGAATGGTGGCTTCTATCTTCTTCTTCTTGGTTCGTGTGAGCTCTTTGTCTCCGTTTGGTTCCGCTTGGTGCGACTCATCGACCTTTCTTGGAGGTGGTTCCTCGGGAGCGACGCATCGCGGAAGGATCGGCGCTACTTCTCACCAGCATGTTGAGAGCCGGCGGGAGATTCCGGAGCTCGGAGGACGCGTCACGCAGATTGATCGAGCTGCGCTCTCGCTGGAGCCGGGTCGACACTTGAGACAACGAGTGGAGAGGTTCGAGATAGGTTCTGGGTTTCAGCTCACCTGTCCTCCGACTGGAGCTTATTAAAGGCCTCAGCCACCATTTTTGGTGTGATACGTGTGTGTCCGGGCCCGTCTAATAAGTAGGAAATTGTTAAGGTTGCTTGTGTGCTGTAATCTTTGCATTGCATTCGTATAGTCGGATCAGTTTTCTGCTTTCGTGCTTCCCTGAGTTCCATTTATTATTAATTCATTGTTAAATGTTTTCAGCTGTCTGCTCGATTCTTTCATTGACTGAGCATTTCGTGTGTTGGGAGTTAGAAGCCGTTTGGTTTGCCGTAAAGGGGGAATGGACCGACGGTTCTCGGCGATTAAGCCGCTCGGAATCGCGCGGACAGGCTCGCCTCGGCGGTTTGTTTCCGTACGAGTTCCGTCGAGGGATGGGAATACCGCGTTGTTGATCACGTGGGTATTTAGGTAATTGAGATTGGCAATCGAACCCTACCCCACGTGATCTGCCCTATGGCCGTATTTCGTGTTCTTGTACAAGACCCGGCGATGACTAATATTCCCAGGGCATCGCTCAGGCCGACTTGAAACTTGCGAGTTGCATCGAGAGGTGCGGTTTGGCGGCCGAGCACCGGCCCGTGACTAATTATATATATATATAATATATTATTAAATATTTTATATTTATGTTGTGTATATGTATGTGAGATTATGCTACAGTCTATTATAGATATGTGATAATATGTTGTTGTTTTCATACTTTCGGGCTCTTCCGAGTTAGGGTCGCCAACGCGGAATCATCTTATGATCCGCAATATGATGATGGCATAAGGTTTTTACGCCGGAATGCCCTTCCGTGACGAACCCTGTCGGCCTCTTACAACACAGGATAAGGATGGTTTCGCCATGATATCCGGGCTGCGCTTACACGCTCTCATAGCGACGGCCCGAGCGCAGTAGTTCCGTCGTCTAGCGATCCTCCATAACCAGCTCTCCGATAAGCGATACAGGCGCACGCCACTAGGCCCTGGTATGTATAGTAATATATAATTATAATAATATATATATACTATATATATATTGTTACAGTATAATAGTTACAGAATTGGGAATAGACAAGAGCATCTTTGGAATGGCTTAGAAGAGGTCAGACTCATTGGGATGGAGATGGAATGTGTATACATGCCTTAGACCAAGGCACACTACATCAAGTGCCAATTAAAGAAATGCAGGACGAGCCATTGGAAGGGTAAAGTTCTGAAGTGGTAGAAAGAGAGTATGAATCAACTATCGATGTTGAAAAAAAACTCATATCGGGAACAGCTGGAAACACACCAAAGGGCAAATAACAAGGTAGCAAAATAGATCCATAGCACCTCTGCAAATAGTCTCAAATTCCAGTTCCAGAAAACTCAATGGAAATTTGAAACAAAAGTAAATCATCTGAAAACAAATAGGAAGTAACGTTCCCAGTACGACCGTGTAATGATGCTCAAGTGGTGAAGCATAGAAAGATATAGCATTTGCGATCGGGATATGTATGAGGTAAAAGGAAATAGACTTGCTAATTGAGGTGTAGTACCGAAGACGCTGAATTTATTTGGCTTAAACTCTTCAGATGGTTTTAAACAGCCTTTTCCACTGCTTGCTAGGGGTTACTTTTTCTTGAGGCAATGGTTTTTATGGACCGGAGCCCTTACCTGAGCCCACATGGTACGCCTCTTACGAACACAAGGATAGTGGTACAACCTATTCAACGGGGCTGACACCTGGGGACAAGTTACAAGCTGGTATATTGCCGACCTCGGAGGATTGACAGGCTGAGTCACCACTGGAGTTAAATTCACCAGCCAGGTGGCGTTTGAAACTCAGACCGTTTAGGATCAAGCTACCTACGGCCTAACACTAGCCAACACGGTAGGTCATAAAATCGAAAATGACAAATAATCAAGATCTCAAAATGAAGTGAAAAGATATCGACAGCTGAAGAGTGACCAAGATTGTTCATTAGAATTAATGTTATGCGGATTTGGAATGAATGAAGAAAAAAGGAGAAAAACCCCCCCCCTTTTAAAAAAAAAAAATGAGTCATAAAAAATACCATCCCTGGAATTTAAAAACGAACTGCAGTTGGAAGCTGTCGGGGCCTACGATGAGATTACCTCAACAAGATGCAGAAAAAAACTTAAAGAACAAGAAAACTTCAACAAATTAGCCATGATTGTGGATCCTTACTTAGAATCAGGTGGATTAACGTTCAAGACTAGGAGAACTCCATATCACACTTTCTGAAACTGCATGGAGATAAATATACACACACAACTACACCAACACACAACAAACACACAAACCACACCATACACACAACCACAAACAGACAGATTGAAGTGAGTGCTGCTTTTTCTTCCACAGGATTTTCGCATACTATGTAAGAAGACAAATGGACAAGAGATGAAATTTAATAGAATGAGAGTAATTAGGCTCCATGAGAACTGTTACTTTCAATTGTGAGTCAGCCTATACTTTACAGAACAGGATGCGTTCACTTTGTCGGCAAGTTGTTTATTAGATGTCCGTGTAAATGGATTGAGGAAACAGCGTAGTTTAATGAATGTTTATATTTTTGAACATGATTGAAAAGTGAAAACTGCCAGTTTAACATAAATTTGGCTCTGAATATTGTCTTATTAACCTCCGCATCGAGATCGAGGCTACTGTTTTCACCTTTTCTGTTTGTTTGTTATAATGCAACAACGAAGTGTTTTGCAAGATTCGTTTAAGTCAGATCGTTTTTTTATTTTTTTTTTTTATTATTTTTTTATTTTTTTTTGTCTGTATAACCCACGAAAAAAAATTCTGCAGAGCAACAGTTGTCATTGGGGAAAGTTTTTTTGTACCTGTCGCATATCAGAGGCTAATGGGAGGTCTTTCAGGCTCATAAATTTGAAGGTCAAGTCAAGGTCAAGGTATTTGTCAAAATAGGGTAAGGCGCAAAAGACCTTATTTTTGAGTATTTGATCGGACGTGTCTCAAAACTTCAGATGGGACTATAGTTCAGGTCTGGCGCAAGCTGAATTAAGTTTTTGTGGCGATTGGCACTTGACCTTAGTGTTTTTTTTTTTTGTAGTGTTGTAGTTTTTTTTTTTTGTCCTGTAATACCACCATATAATACTCTGCAGAGCGACAGTTTTCATTGGAAAAATTTTTTGGTAGAACTTTCGCATATAGAGGCCCTTAGAGGTCCTTTAGCGCATAAAATTTTGAAGGTCAGGTAAAGTCAAGGTCTACTTTGGGTCGCAAATCAGGGGAGTCGACGAAAACCCTTATTTTGAAGTAATTTGATCGGTATCTCTCTTCAAACCTTCATGGGAAATATGTTTTCATGAGCTGGCACTCAGTGAATAATTATTTGGTGGAGATCTGGCCTTGACCTTCATGGTCTTGCACTATAGGTAAACAATTATTTTGACCCAAGGTAAATTTTTCAAGTTTTAGGACCATATTGGTGTAGTTCAATTAAACACCTATATGAGTGCTTTCTAGAATTTTATGTCAGCTTGGACATAATGAACGTAGTTTTGGGTTATGAAGGCAAACGCTATTTTTGCAATGTTATCTGTAGAACGTTCTTCATGAATCTTCGGAGAGCAGATATTCTCAAGGATGCATCCTGGTGGATAGCACTTGTCTCAGTAACAAGAAATACAAAAGGAACACTATCTGTGCACCTTAAGAAAGTATACGTGTCACTTTGGGCAATATACGGTTGGTAATTTGGGTTTAATTTGTTTTGTTTTGTTGTGTGAACAATTATTACGGAAAAACTCCCTCGACGGAAATTTCGACGAAACGGTTGGGGGGGGGGGGGGATTAGTAAGGTCAAAGGAATATCCATTTAAGATTTGGACTTGTCCAAATCCAATATGGCCCCGTTATGGGGCATTTGAAAAATATTCCGGATTTTTTTGATTTTTTTGCATTCTACATGGTTTAAGTGATTTCAACCCCCCCCCCCAAAAAATTGTTAGAGAGAAAAAAAATTTTTGCAACTTTTTTTTTCAACAAACAAGATTTGATTTTTTTTTTTGGCCATTTATACATGTTATAGGTTGATGTTTCAATACAAAAACTTGCACAAATATTATATTGCGGACTGAATTTTGGAACTTAGTGATATACCCACAGTAAACAGATATTATCGTTCAGTAATCTAGTTAAAATGATGAATGAATTGAGTATGTAAGGGAAAGTTGCAAGACTATAACTCTGGTGGAGCACTGTTGACGTCATGGAGATGAATAGAATGCAGTTCACTGACAGTGACCTGAGCAGTTATTTGCGGGGAAGGTTTTTTGCATCTCCGAGTGCTCCTCCTAAGTTAACCTCGCGCATCGAAGAATCGGAGTTTGGTTTTCACCCTTTCTGTTTGTTTGTGTATGGTTTGGTTGTTGAACAGTGATTACGGAAATCATGCGCTCGACGGATTCGACGAAACTTGTGTGGGCGGGTTCGGGTGATGTCAAGGATACATGCATTAGTTTGGACTTGGTCACAAAAAAAAAAAAAAAAAGTTAGAAGAATTTTTATTCTATTTATTTTCATTTCTACAATGATTTTAAGTGATATATCCACCCCCCACAACCCGAAATTTTTTTTTAGAAAAGAACAAAAATTTTCTAATCGTTAATGGCATTTCTACATGTTTAATGATTCCAACCACCCCCCCACCCAAAACGAAAATTTAGAGAAAAAAATTTTATAGAAAATTATAAAATAAAAAATACAAAATTTCGATTTTTATTCCTGCAGAGCCGGGCATAAGAATAGAAATTCCGAAATAGGACCGCAGAGGAACTGGGCCTGCCATAGTGAATAAACAATTTTAAATGTTTAAGTGATTATCCACCCACCCAAGAAGTAAACTGTCAGCGACTGAAATAATTTTAATGAATATAGATATACAGGTTCACTTGAGTGCCCCAAAAGTTTTGCCACTCATTCAAACAGAGTGCAAAATAAATTTAACCTGCATCCGAAGACTGGACAGGAGGTTTTTGTTTCACCCTGTCTGTTTGTTTTGTTTGTTTGATGAACAGTAATTTACGGAAAAGAGCCTGGGTGGATTGACGAAACTTTGTGGGGGGATTGAGGATATGGTCCAAGAGAGGCCTATTAGGATATGTGGGACATTGGTCCAAGTCCAATAAAAATTGTGGCCGGCATTTTGAAAAAATATTGGAATTTTTTTTTTTTCATTTCCTACCAGTGTAAAGTGAATAACAAAAAAAAAATTTGAATTTAGAGAACAACAAAAATTTGCACTTTTTTTCAAAAATTCGAATTCGTATTTGAAAACTAATCTTGATTTTTCTTAGTTTGCATTTCAAATTTATGTAGAAGTGATTTCCAACCCCCCCACCCCAAAACAAAAAGTTTGATAGAGAAAACAAAAACAAATTTCAATTTTTTTTAAAAAATTTAGATTTTCATTTTCTTTTGGCATTTCTACTGCGCATAACGTGGTATTTCAAGTTTATTCAGATAGTGGTCAGCGTAGAGATCTCTGGGACTACAATGAATAGATAAGGTTTAAACTTATGAACCAGTCAGTATGGCGCGGAGGTTGAAAATGATGTCTCCTCTTAGTTCTCCGCATTCGATAGATCGGAGAGGTTACTGGGTTTCACCTTTCTGTTTGGTTTGTTTTGTTTTTTGTGAGCAAAGTATGTATCGGAAAAATTCCTCGCGTCAAACGAAACTTGGTGGGGGATTAACGGTATGGTCCAAAGGAATCCATGCATTAGGATTGGACTTGGTCCGAAGTCATATGGCCAGTTGAGCGGCCCATTTATTTGAAAAAATATTTGAATTTTTTTGTTTTTGCATTTAACACATTTTAAGTGATTTCCACAAGAAAAATGTTGTTAGGAGAACAAAAGTTAGAAATTTTGCAGCACTTTTTTTCAAAAAAAATTTCCGATTTTTTTTTTGGTCATTTTACATGCGTGCGATTAGTTATTAGTTCAATGTGGTATCAGTAATAATTATGACCTACATGAATAGGATAGATAGGTCAGTTAAGTGACCCAGCAATACATGGGGCGGCGGAGGTTTTGCCACTCTACACGCAAAAATGAAAAAATAAAAAAAATAAAATATATGACATATTACCAATCTGCAGACAATGGCAGTCAAAAAAATTGAAATTATATCCAAACAGAAAACTTACTGTTTTTGTAGTGACATATAAAGGCTTAAACACAGACACAAATAGACTAATTTACATGTAAAAGATGCTGCATGGAAGGAGCGATTCACAAAAATTTTCAATTTCTGTATTGAGGGAAGTATTTAGAAAGGATAGTAAAAAGGGAAATTGAAACATGTTGAAAAGAAGGGCCATCGGTTGAGAGAAACCTTTGCCACCAGCACTGATGCACAGAATATGGCGCCAAGATTTTTGAAATACGAAGTGCTGAACTGTATGATAATTTAGCCCCTATTCTCACAATGGTGAAGATCACTTTTAAATTCTGAAGTAGTTGGTTCCGGATTTAAACTAAATAATCGAGTTTATGCTTGTTTTACAAGATCACCAAACCTGTCAAATAATCTCATCGATCCCTCCGCACTTTTTGAGATCACTGCACAAAACAACAAAAAATGGGGAGGAAATAATGCCTCCCATTTGTGGGAGGAATACTACTTTTTTCTTCTTTCTTTTTAAAAGAGACATTTGAGTCTTTTTGTTGAGCAGTATTTCATTAAAAATGGGGAGATCGGGAATGAAGGATTGGAGTAATGGGAAGAGCTTCAATCAATAAGTGAAAATTCACACCCTCCACCAAAGTAGACCACTTTTTTTTTAGATGTTGAGTTTCAAGGCAAGTAGGATAAATTGGTCTTGGTTGGAACGGTATGAGAAATAAAGAGAGGAGAATTTTAAGAAATACAATTTAAAAATTTAAACGAACACAACCGTAGCAAGATAAAGCCTGTATTCACGGGCTGCCGCGAAATGCGAACAGGATTCTCAAATGTCTGGAAACGTTCGCGTGGTTCATCAATTACTCGGTGGTCGCTAGAAATCGTCGCCTGGTTTCCGCTGATTTGAACAGTATCAAAATTCGTGCGACACATTTTTTCTCAAAATAGTCAAGAGTCGTGCGTTGTTCTCGAACGGTCTGAACCTTCTCAATTTAGTTTCGTCGAGTCGAAGGGGACAAATGTGACATTCATGGTATTAGATAGATTCACAATTCATCGAAATAAAAAAAAACTCAAATAGTACATATATTGTAAAACACACATGTCTGTCCTTTTCTCTCCTGTTCGGACGTTAATGGCTTGCATCAAATTTATCCACTTAATCCATCATTCCATTTCACCTCCTATCATTCATAATAACGTACACAATTTTACATCATTAGGTCACACAAAATTATGGTAAACCCACAACCCCTATCAAGCAGAATTGAAACATTGGGGTCCTACACATGTTTGTGGGTGCAACGTATACGAAGTAACAGAAACTTCTGGACATCAGAGCTGGTCACATTCTCCTGTAATCCACATCTGTTTGCCAGGCACAGCCACACATTGTAGTACCGTGGTATCTCTTAATCGTTTCCACTACAAATATTGATTGCTGGAAGGGAGAGGCCCATATATACTTATTGTCCGATTTTCAATTTGTCACGCAACAATTGGGTTCGTGCGAATTGCCATCGACATTATGCGCGATGGTCGCGAACGTCGGCGAATTTGCATGTGCCAAAAAAATTAGTTTTGGTCACTGAGGCGCGTGAATGTCATCGACTGTATATGCGAATCAGGGCGAATTCAAATCCAAATTCGCCGGGAGTTTATGTGGACAGTTGTGCGATATTCTGTGGAACATAACGCAAGAGTGTTTTAGTATAAATCAGTGTGATTTCCAATGAATAATTATCGATGTTTATTGCATTTGGGGATGTTCCAACTAGTCGCGAGCTTCGCAGCCCAGTTGGAAATAGGCCTTTAGAAAACAGAAATACTCAAAGTTTATATATAATGACCGAGTTAAGTACGGAAGCAACAAATGACGATTAACCAGTACAGGATCAAACAAAACAAGTGAGAAGGCACTGTGAGGTAAAGTTTCTATTGGGGCTAATGTAACAGTGGAAACTGATGATGGCATTCAACAGAAAATGACAACTGAAAGAAGGGTCTTTATATAAATTTTAAACTTCTTATATTTTAACAATGTTAATTCAATTTTGGTGTTGATTATATGCTCATTTGTGTTTGGCTAAATACATTTTACAGCACGGATTAATTATTAGTTACTCGATCTTATTTTGCTTTGCTTCCAATCTTCCTTAAAGGTAAATAGTTAAAATGTGAATTGTCAATGAGTGCTTTTTAAATGACTGATTTATTGTGGCTCTTTAGACATCAGACTGAGGGGCTTTCAGATTGTACTGTGGGATGGCGAAGATGTTTCTAAAAGTATGACGCATGCCCGATATAGTGAGCGAAATGATGGCTGTGGCCAGTAATGTCTCAAAGCATGCCGTCTCATGCATAGCTGGTACTGATTCATCCTCGAATGTGAGTGTCCTGTGATAGCTTGGTCGGCAAGAGATGTTCTTTTCGAATTCACTGCTTGTCCTTAAGCCAATGGCCACTTTGCTTTGTTGTTTGCCCTCAAGAATGATGGTGTTGAAATATTCTGTGATAGTGGTGAGGTCATTTTATCCTGAAACAACTTGTGTCAGGAGCATTTCCAAGAATAGAAATTTCAAGTATTTGGGAACAACTTACCCAATCTTGCGATCGCACTCTTCGCCGGTTATCCACACAGCATGTTTCCATATCTCTTATTCCCCCCATCAACATCCATCTTTTTCACCCATTAATCACCAAACCACCTCCGCAAATCTGCTTTCCTTCCTGAAAGTCCTGTAGTAGTCCATCTTGTTTTACCCTGTGTACCCAATCCTCTCCTTCACGATTTCAATGTGGTTTCCCTATGTTTTGCGTCCTCTCCCACCCAACTGTCTCATCCTCCGTCTCTTGCTTCCTCGTTAAAGAACTATCTTTTGTGGTTTGCTACTTAAATTAGCCTTGGAATTAGTAAAGAAAAAATGATTCATTACATTCTGTTTGGATGGTTGTATTAAGATCAAAAGAAACTTCAGATGAATTTACTGGAGATGGGCCCATCCAGTTGAGAATAGTCCTTGAATACTAAATCTTGGGTGGGGGTGTCTGGAAATATTTTGGGAGTAATGCTTCTGTTTGTTTTGTTTTGCTAAGTACAACATAGTCACCAAAACAGGTAGCCCCACTAGGGATGAACACTGGCCAAAAAGGTTAACGCTTGATATATCTGGATCAGGTGAAATAAATTAGAGTACTGAAAAGGTAATTAAAATTGAAAGAATATTTTTTTCATATAATTTTCATTATATTTGCTTTCAATATCGATTGTAAATGTTGACAATTTAAATGTGATTCACTAAAAACAAAAAAATTGTGGTCACATCATTCGCCGCATTATTAAATACATTCAGTCCATATTCCAATTATATAAATTCATCATTCATCATCTTTTCTCTCTTCTCACTTGTTTCTTCTATACTACTTACACTTTGTCCGAGGAAAGTACGAGTCCTCACCACTTCATCTCTACCTTAGGTACATTTTGGTGCTACACATGAATAGGACATTCACTAAACTCGGCTTGACTTCTACACAGTGTTTTTTGCCTGCTGGTTATCCTTTTCTCCTGATGTGTAATCTCAAACACCTTGGGGGATTATTACGTTCAGGAATGTCTAAACGTGGCAGCCCTCGGAGAGGCGACACTTGAATTTTCAAGCAAATGCTGTTTCCAGCAAGTCTTTAAAAAAATCTTAATGGGCAAGAAGATGTGAAGATTTTCTAAGACATCCATTGTGGAAGGAACTCTACTTTCCCTCAGTTGTTGACTTTAATTACTCCGAGCCTCAGAGCCTACTTCAAGAACAGACTGATATGCTTGTTGATGAAGTTCTTTAATCTTTGTTCTTCATGGTTAACTGGTTAGATCTCCAGATGGATTGAAATCGAGTTTGATGCATTAAATAGTTTCGCTAGCGTCTTATCTTGATATTTCTTGCCCATTGTCTTTGCAGAAGAGACTGCTGGTAAGTGAAGATCCCTCAGTCTTCTAGATACTTCATCCATATTACTGTAATGTGTGCAAAAGCATGGCATTGATGTCATCAACTAGGGTCTCGCTTGGCGGGTACTCATATTGAGACCTGTCCCTTTTCTGGAAAAGCTGATTACTGTAAGTTTGTTATATTCTTGCAGATTGGTACCTGATGGACAAAATTGCCCAAATCATCAGCAAAGGTTAGATTTCAAGTTGGTGAAAAGGGTATTGCGATCTTCGCTTCTACTATCTGCTGGTTTCCCATGAAGGTCGATGAATCAAGAGGAAGGTGATGGAATACAACTTGAACAAAGTGATGACCCACGGGAATCATTGAAAGGAGTTCAAGATGATACTGATCAAGTGGTTTCAGATATTTGCTAATTCAGGGTAACCACTTTGTGGTTCACAAGAAGTCAGTATATTCCACAGACCTCTCCTCTGTCACTATAAAATGCCTCTTGAAGTCAATAAAGTTGATGTACAAAAGGTTTATCCATTCTACCGTTTCTGATCGTTAGAATATGCAACAAATTGGTCGATCCCTCTTTCCTGCTCGCTCCCGTCTTGTTCCCATCTCAGATTTAAAATGTCAATAACTTTGTCATCCTGTGAGGAGTATCCGACGAAGCTGGCTGGGGATTTAGAGTAGGTTTTATTCCCCGAGTTGTACAGTATAAGAATCAACCAATCCAGATTGTGTACTCTGCTTACAGAAGTGAAGAGAAGAGTGGTAGGGGGAGACTGAGGAGTGAGAGTTAGAAGGAAAGTGCGAGGAGAGAGCAAGCACAAGATGAAGGGCTGGTCCATGGACCAGTCTCTCTCGCTACTCGACATGACAGTGCGCTGCAATCGGTAGCAGAGAAAATGGGGAAATTTGCCCGACTTGCGTTAGAACCATCACTGCAGAGGAGTTTCTGATATTGAAACTTCTATTGTTTTTAATGTTTGTGTCTGCTCTTAATTTCATTCTTTCCTTCATTATTGTTTTTTTTCTTTGTACAGAAGGTGAACGCTTGCGAATTGTTTTTTGGCCCCTTTGGCTGTGCCGGGTGTGTTGAGGTCTTCGTGAAGCTTTTGGCTGCCTGTTGACATCATTGGTGTAGGGTGCTGCATGCCGTGATCAGTCCCATTGCTATTACCTCTGTGCTCATGGGACCTCAGAAGGATGCGGCTGGAGTAACCTGATGTGTATATCCGGCCAACGGACCTCAACTCAGGACCTAGGATCCAGCACCACCCTAGCTAAGCATGCAAGGATTATTAGTGAGGAGTTAGCAGCTGATCCTGCACTATCCAGGTTCCCTGAACTTAACTTTGCTTTTTTGCTTGTTTGGTTCCTTCTGATGATCCATCTTTACCTAGTTGGTTCTTTGATGGCTTCAATGCTGTATTTATTTTGGTCTTTATTTGATTACAATTTCTGAAATGATATTCACCTTTATTCTTCCAGGATGACTTCTGCTCCGATTTATGACAAGGGTCTTGCGCCAAAACTTGGTCAACGGGCTTTCCGGTGTTTTGGATCGCACTCAGTAAGTGCGCTCGTCGGAAGAGTTCTTTTCTTTTCTCTCACAGCTTGTATGTGCATGAAGCTGAATTATTCTGATATTTTTCGTCGTTTGTCAATGACAATACTTGTGGACGTTCCTATAAAGTTGTTGCTTGTTATTGACTTTTTTATATTCAATTTCATGACGTTTGTTTATTTAATTGGCTCTTCCCATGTTTTCCTCTTTTGTCATGTCTTCTGTTTATTTTGATCTTCCACTTTCTTGTCACTTTACAGCCAACGATCCTCCTCTCCATATTTCTTCCTACTCCCTTCTTTCTCAATGCACCCCACACCCCATCCTGTGTAACTATGTAACATGGCCTGTTGGTATAACAGGAATTTAATTCTGGCAAGTACAGACAGAAGAAGAACGGCCCACCAAACCCAAGTACATTTTCCTTTTTTAGGTTTATCTCTTATTTAAGACCACATATGATTTTTAAAGCTTAGGCATCCGGTAGCATTCAGGGGTTAATGGTAGATCTTTGCTCTAAGAAAGGTCCAACTTTTTTTCGGGGTACTTCACTTGGTCGGGGCCATCCGAGTACATGTCAAATCCCTAACATAGGTTTATTGCGATACGATAGACAATGGGGTTAAACATACTAACAAATTACAAGGATGACATTAGAAGCATCGATTCACAAAAGAAGGTCCAGTAAGTACTTTAATTGTGTAAAATGTCCGTCATGATGGATGAAAGCCTGCTTCTGCTTAAAACAGGTCGATTCGGCTTTGTTTTGGATAAGCGTAACCGAACATCATGTTCACTCCACAGGGATCTTTGTTTTTGTTTTATAATGCGACTGACGAGACGCCAGCTTCACAACAGCATGTAGATGGGAATTATATGAGCCGAATGAAAGCAGAGGCAGCTAGCTTTAGGGAAGAGCCAACATTCCACACAAGAAAATCGCAAAGATTCCATTCGTCAAGATTCTCGGCTGTGGGTGTTTGAAGATCAAATCCAAACTTTCCTGATCCTGTTTCAGGTGGCAAATCCAATGCAATTCAATGCGAAAGGGTTGCGGAACAATTTTCAGATCCAGTTCTTGGAGATCGGAAATAGGTCATTAATTCCTCATCCAATAAGCGAGGTGAGCATTTTACAATTTGATGAAACCCTTGGGATCTTTAACGCTTCTGAAGAAATATCGACCGGCAAGGAACTGCAATACCGCTTCGGCATTCTTTTCACAGACAGGAGTTTTTTCCTGAAATCTTGAACCTTGTATATGAAGTAATGATGTCAACGCTATCCCTGGAACTGTTAGGCTTTAACTGAGAGAAATGTTGACCAAATAAGCAGTCAATGCATCGGGGTCGTTTCAAAGCAAGACGAAATCGTACTTCATTTGGTTTTCCAATCGTTTCGAAGAATTCATGAGGCTCACGCTCGAGTTAAACAAGATGAATCCGCCCATATTCCACGGAATAACCATCTCATAGTGTGGAATAAAATAACTTTATGGTACGGAGCAAATCTGCAAAGTTTCTTGAAAAGTCGCGAATTGAGAGCTGGGGATTTCACATGGTCAAATGTGGATCATTTGAGAGAAGTCGTCATGCTTGGGAGGTTGGTGCATGCGGGCGGGATCGTACAGCTGTTAGGCACGCACTTAGACACTTGCCTTACAAGCGTGAAACTCTGATCTGACACCAGCATAGTGGAGCTACATCGTGTTATAAGCCTTTCGATAACCCTTGGAACACCACTTGATCAGAGCGGAAGAAACTCTTCAAAAATGTCCTTTGTTTCGCATTGGTTTAAGACGGGGGAAAATATATTGTCAATCTTGAACTTGGCTTTATGACGTCGAACGAACGCTACATTTGGGCACAATTTGCCACCACTACTACGATTGAATAGAAAATCCGCATGGGAGATGCCTTGATTTTGCCACCCACTGTCACGAATATGGTTGGACATTCTTATGCGCTCTGAACTGTGTGTTGACAACAGAAAGGATGAGCTCTTGGCGCTTTGTCTCACAGCATGAGACTCCGATTATCTTTGGGCGGCAGGATGAAGCTTTCACCAACGATGTGGTAAAGTTTTTTCTGTTCTGCATTTCCAGTGCAACTAAGTAGGATGCTTACGGTGCCGTGGTGTGTTGAAACTGCCGCGCGTCGAAGCGTGCATCTGTTTCATAGGCATTTCCTTCGACGAAAAAAATCATGGTCTTTAGTCGCTGTGTTAGCGAAGGACAGCATCAAAAATGGCGCTTCAATAAACTTGGCTTAAATTGGATTGCGAGATCCTTTTTCCACAAATCACACACTGTGAGCTTCTAATCCTTTTGATGGAAGTGGAAGCTTACCTTGAGATAACTCTGCATGACATGATGCTGTGAAAAGAAAAGTAAACGGTAGCGACTGGGTAGTCGATAAGTCCATTATGGTCGTTTTTCGCCGTTACTACCACAAGCGTCCATGATCACGGTTTTCTCCACATAAATAGAATAATGGAAACTACCATACCAATTTCAGTAGTTGCATAGTCTCTGAGATAATAACGAACTTCGTTTTTTTATTTTTTCGACCAGGGTTATCAAAGTTATTCTTCCGCCAGTTATTCATGGGCGGGTTTGAATTTGTTTTTGTCAAGGAGTGAAATGTTTTGCCCCAGACGATCATTCGTCTGAGTTTCGAAAAATTATTTAGTTTTAGGATTGTTTCAAAATTCAGTCCTGTGCTAGGTTAAGGTGTAGCAACAGTCCTACGCACACGAGGTCATAAACTGGCTACCACAATTTCATCAAGAACAACTGCAAGGGGCAAAACCCGACAACACCGGACGCGCCACGACAACAAATAGGGTAAATAAATCTCCACCAAAAAATTTTTTTGAGAATTTTTTCCCGATACATTCGATCCCAAATAGCCGGTGCAATAAAGCATGAATACAGTGTGGGCGGTTAGAGACAAAACAAACGATAATAGACTTGTGCCAATGGCCGATAAAAACATCTGTCAGTGTAAACCCTTTCGAATAAAATTAATTTGTAGACAGTCCATGAGAGAGAATAAAAATAAAAACTGCGTTAAAAAAAAAAAATCACCGCGTACCCGAGAAAGTCAAATGTTTACACATGTGTACGCGTACTACAGGTTTGGGAACCGCTCTAAGAGGTCTAATTAAAGATTGTCAGAAACACAGAAGCTAGCACTTTGCTTGTTTGTTGTTCTTTCTTTGGTTCAAAATAAGCCAGGTTTTATGCCTCCGCTTTGTTGACTTGTCTGTAATTCAAATAATTTGTAGGTTATTTACTCAGCTCTGACCTAATATAAGGTCGTGTCCTCATTTCGTCGCGTGTTCTGTCTGTCCTGTCCTTGTTCCGTCACATTTTTAATTTTCTAATTCCTCGAGACGACTGCGATTTTGAGTACTTGAAACTATGAATATACTAGTTACTCTCTAACTACATCGTCTGAGCCTTTTTGCATTTTCGCCTCGGGGTAAGGTCACAGGTACATCAATGCAAAATGACGAATGGTGATGGCCTATAAAGAGCATCGGAAGGATCAAAAGGCACAATGGGTTATTCGAGATTATTAGAGATTTTCGACCACTCATTTATCGTTTACTTTTGTCGCTGCCCTGTTTATGGGAAACACGAGTCTACGCTAGGATCAACGGCTTCCGGCGGTTATTCTTAGTTCATAAATTGTGTTTTACTTTCATAGTCTAAGGTGATTAACACTCGGTGCAGCAAGTTTTGCGAAAATGAATTTTATATAATACGTGTGATGCTTGCAGCAAGGGTACTCATTGGTTCCAAGGCAAAAAGGCTGTCTTGAGTCTGGTTATTCTGTTTTCCTCTTTGACTTTGGTTGCTACACGTATAATGAAGGAATTTTCGTGCAAATATCCGCAGAACACCACTTCATGAGGAATATCATTCAAATCGTGAAACTCTGAAAGGATCCAATCTTTCCTCACTTGCTTCATGTAACCTGTCCTCCGAGGACTGTTATTGTAGCGTTGTGAGATTATGTTATGTTTTAGATGGTTTGGGATTCTCTATAACAAGTAATTGAAAATTACGGTGAAAACAGACTTAAGAATATTTGTTAGGCTTCATCTGATGGGAGCGGCTGGCACGTACGCCCACGAGACGGCAGCCAGCGGTATTACTTCCATCGATGGCCAGGTCTTTTACTTTGGGGTACCAGCTGTCTGATACACGCATAAAGCACAACTAGATATTTATTTTACGACGTACACGTGGGTTTGAAAATTGATAATTATTGGAATGATCTAGAAAGAATTTTTTGCTTCGAGCGGCTCACGGTTATTTTAATTCTATTGAATCTGGTTTTCACTTTTCTTAGTCGCTAAAGGTGATTAACACTCGTTGATCAAGTTTGTTATCGAGCTGGACGCAACCACTCGGGTGAATATTATTATAATATATATATTTTTTTTTATCCTTCAGGTACTCCTTTTTTATTGTATACGTTGATGCCCTCTATAAGAACGAACACACAACACACAGGAGCAGGAGAACGAAAGTTGGAGAGGGAAGGAAAAAAAGTGAAGAACAGAGACAAGAGAGATCGTGGAGGAGAGAGGTTGTGGGCGGGGTAAACAACGGGGTAAAGCAAGAGGGAAATTCAGGGCTTTCCAGGTCCCTGCACACACAGATTTCCAGGGAGGAAGCAGTGAATTTGAAAGGAGGTGGGTTTGGGGTGGATTAGCGGTGGTAGAAAGATCATTGTTTTTGGATGGGGAAGATAGACATAGGGTGGTGAAAGCTGTTTTGCACCTGGAGAAGAGTGGGATTGGAAAGGTGTGGGAGTTTGGTCCAAAAGGGGAAAAAGAGGATTGAAGAGTGAGGTGCAGCGTGATTTCTTGATTGGTAGTTTAAACAAAAGGGTTACTGGCGACTGAGCACTTGCGGAATATGGGGGGAGAAAAATATTCACACGAAGTGGGGGGGTGGTGTGGCCGAGGCGGAGAGGAGACTGTGGTAACAAAAGATCACCGTGACCTGCCTGTGGTGAGAGACCAAAGAACAGTTCTCGCGGGAAGATACAAATGATCCTATCTGGTTCCACAGCGGAAGCTTGGAAGAAAGGTAAAAGCGAGAGCAAGCCCAGGGGAAGCATTTCCATCTGGGGGAAACGAAAAGCTTTGGTATCTGGTCAGACTAGCGTGCACAAGGACAGGACTTTGCCACAGACAGAAATGCAAAGATCCGCAAATGGCTTTGAAGCCAGCTTGGAATGTGTTCCAAGATGATGGAGATAGTGCAAGCCCCAGAACTTGAAATGAAAGGATTTCTCAAGAGGATTGTAAGAAAGAGAATGGG
>JAXMNL010000204.1:48005-62171 GCA_035128595.1 Eptatretus atami | reverse complement strand
AAATAAATAAAACAATCTTAACCCAATGTAAAAGAAAAACTTAATAAATTGTAAAGGTCGTAGCCCATAAGTCCGAGCAGACGGTCGCTAGAGCAGTTCCCAATGCATAAAGACCACTTGGTGGTGGTTGATTGCCAACTTTTCAATTTACCTACAGTACCCACGTGTCCACTACGGGAAATTCAACCATCTGCCGACTTATGTCCGAATGAGTCCTATGCCGATCTCGTTATTCCGCTCACGAGCGAATACCAAAGTCCGGACCGCACCAAAATGAACAAGTTCCAACCACTATCCTCAAACACGCGTAATGTCGAGCCAGCAAGAACACAAAACGAGCTATACATTAACATGGATTACTTTATACAGTAATAATGGAGAGCTAGGGAACACAAAAGAGCAGAACTATACGAATACAATAATGCAAGTATATTACGTGAACAAGCACTAACATTTCTACTTGTAGAATTGGATCACGGACACACATACGCACACACACACACACACCCAAAAAATAAGTGGTATGCCTTTAATGCGGACTCAGCTCGGGAAGGACAGATGAGCTGAAGCCAGAGGTCCTGCTGGACTTTCCACTCGTGTGGTCTTCAAGCTGGTTCGGAACCTGCACCAGATGGGCGAGGGATCTAATCACCGTCGAGCCACGATCCTTTCCTAGCTCCGCGATCCCCTCGCGCTCCGGACCACTTCTGGTGCCAGACGATGGCGCCACCTTTCCGAACCCATGCGTCGCTTCCCCGAATAACCACCGACCAATGAGAAAAAGTCACCCCAAAACCAGGAACCAAGCAGAGACGCGAAAGAGCTCCACGCTTACAAGAAGAGCCAGTCGAGCCAAGTGAAGCCACGCGAGCAGAACAACAGCCACCCAGAAGAACCACTACTCAGCCGAGACAACCAGCACAGAACAACAATATTGATAACCCGAAGCTCACCGAGACTAACCCAAACTAACCAAACTCCACCCGAGCCAACAGATGTCCCTTCTCTATCCCTCTCACCCCGCCTCGCTTACCGCTGACCTCATTCCGGCTCGTCGCCCGCCCCCTGCAACTGCATGGTGGGCTGTTTACGTTGCTTTCTCCGGACCCGCCCCAACGTCATCCTGTTTTGCGTTAATCACGGGACGTGGGCCACTCTTCTTCTTAGTTTGAGGAAGGTCGTTCTCCTTGCGGGGAGGGGGCTTGATGAACCCTAACTATTTATAAATTGAAATCAACAGGCATCTTACATAATTACCATTAAACAATGGAGGCGAGCTATCTACAACATGTACTTAACCGAGATAACTGAGCTTAAAGACCTGAAATGATGAGTGCGATAATGGCTTCCACATTTCGTAACAATTAATATGTATTATATATATATAAATATTACATAATGTATATATACTGACATATATAATTTGGTATATACATAAATAGAATACTATATATATATAATATACATTACATAGAATACAATACTAATATGTTATAATAATATTATAATAATTTATTTTTATTAATACGATTTGCGTCACAATAATATTTTTTATATTTTTTTTTTGCCGATTGACGTTCCATCCTGATTGAAACTTGCCAGATATTGCTGACCTGCAATGTGCGTTTTCAAAGTTTTGATAAATCGGATAAGCGGTTCCAATTACACCATTTATCTGTTCAACCAATGACAAGACACTGGTGCACTTATGACGCGACGCAATGACGCACAATTAATGCTTATTTATTTTTATATTATTTATTTTTTTTGACGATTTATGGTCCGATCTGATTGAAACTTGCCAGAATACTGCTGGACCCCGAGTGCCTTTTCAATGTTTTGATTATTAATCGTGAATAAGCGTTCCCAAGTTACACCAATTCAAAAGAGGGGCAGAGAGGGGGCGAGAGAGGGGGAGAAGCGGTGAGAGGGCGTCACAATTTTCAAGAGAGGGAGAGAGGAGGGGGCAGGGAGGCGGAGAGGGTGGATGGGGCGATGGAGAGTCGGACTAAGGGAGAGAGGTGGCAAGAGAGGGGGGGAAAGAGAGGCGAGAGAGAGGGGAATCGTTCACAATTCTTCTTCGTTTATATGATACAATGACGCTGGACCTGAGTATGTTTTCCCAGGTGTTCCCAAGTTAGCCATTTATGATATGGTTGTCCGATCTAATTAAACAATCCCATCCAGTCGTCGTTTACGGAGCGAAGGAACGAAAGCTGCACATACTGCATGCACTACGCACGCACCTCGCACGCACCTACGCCCCACCACGGGCCCCACTGAGTATTGTAACATATGTACATATATATGTATATATATTACATATATATATATATATGTAAATATATATATTATATACAATTACATATATATGTTATATATGTATATGTATTTGTTGTTTGTTTTCTTCTTTCGGGCTGCTCCGTTAGGGGTCGCCAACAGCGAATTCATCCTTTATGATCCGCATACAGATTTGCACAGTTTTACCCGATGCCCTTCTCTACGCAACCTGGCGCCTCCTTCACGACAAGGAATTAAGATTGGTTTCCCATGATTCCGGGCTGCCCTACACCCTCTCATAGTCGAGACCACGCAAGCGCCCGTCCTTCAAGCATCCTCCAACCCAAGCCTCGAGTAGGGATACAGTGCGCACGCACACGCCCGGAATATAATATATTATATAATAATATATATATAATATATATGTATATGTATCAGATAACAATGAATATACTTTATATATTGTATGTTTACAAGTTTATATAATGAAGTTATTACATATATTAATGTATGGATATATGATATATATTAAGAATATTTATATGTATGTATATACGTATTTATATATCGTATGTATATATATATAGTAATATATATCACTATATATATAATGTATACATATAATAATATATATAGTATGTGTTATAATGTTTAACGGTGTGAAATTCCAACCACCATTCAGGTCCCAGTTAGTGAATATCTTAAGTACATGTGTAGTTAGCCCCAAACCCGTCTGTTTAGAGGAATTAATGTGATTCATTCGGGCTCACACTTTGAGTATAGTCGGTTTTTCTGTTTCTACTTTTTTCGAACCAACATATACAACGCACAACCCGCACCACTACAACAACGCCAACCACGCCGCCTATTACAACAACGCCAACCACGCCACCACTGCAACTCCACAGGCGTTCTGACTCGGCATCACGTGTTGCCGAGAGCCTGGCCTTCGGTGAAAGCAGTACGCCCCCGTTCCCCCTCCTCCCACGTCAGCGATTGGACGGAGGAGCACGCCCTTCGGAATCCAGCATTTCGAAGAGTGGAGACCAAAGGGCGAGTGTGAGGCGGCACCGGCGATAAAAGGGCGAGTAAGCTACGGAGTGAGAAGATTTGCGAGCCCGCATACAAGGACGGACAAGAGAAAGTGCCAGAAAGGGTGCAAAGGAAAAGTCGCTCGTCGAGTGAACGGAGATCTCGCTCATGTGGACTCGGAGGATCTCGGCGTCTGTGGACTCAGAGGATCTCGACTTCGTTGACTGCGGAGGAGATTCGCGGTCTGACTTGCAGACGGATCTCGCGTGGTGACCGGAGGACTGTCGAACTCGACACGACCAGGAGTCCGACTTCCATTTCTTTTGTTTGTGGACGTTGTTGTGCGCCGTCTTAATAAGTTAAATGAATAGTGTTGCCAAGTGTTCGCGTTTAGTCGTGTAGCTCTGCGTCGTCTTTCTAGTCTTTTATTTGGTATATGTCATTCTGTCTATTATGTGTCTTTGTGTCATGTGTGTAAATAAATGCTTGCTTGTTAATTGTTTCCCGTTTCCTGCGTCTTTTCCTTGTGGGTCTCCATCTGCTTCACGTTAAAGGTTACGATGTGTGCGGATAGCCCATAGATTAATCTGTAACGTCTAAGTCATATAACTCCCGCTCGTTATCCCTGTTAGCACTGAACAGATCCGCTTTAAGCGTCGTTCAGTCACCTGTGTGCGTGGTTACAATCCCCTCGGTATGTTACCTTCGCGACATATTAGTAGATGACTTTGGCGATTACCCTACCCTCGCACGGTGGAATGCGACTGGTTGTGTTGGGGTTAAACTTTACCCACCCGTGACTGCTCCCGGCTATTTTAGTCCGAGAGGCACGCTGACTTTCGCGGTGGGCGACTCCGACTTCGATTCACGTGCGATCGCACGCATGCGGGCGCTAATCCAACACTGGTTCAGAGGGGATAACAAACCCTCTGTTCTCCAGCTAAATTCACAGGAGAATCGGTCCAGGGTGACGGAGGAGCGACCCCCTATTCCACTTCCAAATTACGATCGAGCTAAAATTAACCCGTTACGTTGAAACTTAAGATGCGTCTCAAGGCGAGCGGGCCGGGGGTAGTAGAATGTATATGTGTGATAGAATGTAGGATCCATGGCCAGAATGTAACCCAGAGCAGGACATTGGTGTGCGAACAATACTCCCCCAACCAAACGCAGAGCCCGAAATGGGTGCGCGGCTGGCCGCATGATTATAACATCCTCCCCTTCCCCCTCCGCAAAACCCCCCTATCTGCCAATCAGCTCAGACCGAGTGCACCCAGCGGGTCCCAGCTATTCCCTGTGACGGAAATGAGCAACGAAATGAAAAACAATATGCAACAAATGAAGGAAATGATAGAAAATGCATGAAGTTAATGCAGACATAAAGGAATGGAAAAAATCGGACCGCGGGCAGGAAGGCAATAACAGCGGATGCGTAATGGCGAGCCCGTGTAGGAGCGAACGAGCTGGAGGGGTCAATGTTGTAGCCCCCGGTTGAGCGGTGAGAAAAAAATAATGGGAGACGTGTTGGGCTGAGAGCGTGAGGTGACGGAAAAAAGTGACCGTGACCGAGAAGAAAAATTTAATGCGCGTGACGGGACGTGCACGAAAGAAATAAATATTGGGAGTGTGAGAAAAGACTTCAAACATGAACGAAGAGAGTTATAAGCTGGGAACGGGAGAAACGGAACAGAGGAATGCGGAAGAACGGAATAGACAACACAAGGCCAAGCCGGAAAAGAAAAACAGTTAAGCAAAGCAAGTCGAGGGTCGGAGCATGAGAAAGGATGAAAAAGAAAAACTGGTTCAGAAATACCAAAACAAAGGAGAACGGAAACTACAAAACTAACTGAGAGTGTTAAAAGAGAAAGGAAGAGAACGAAAATGAAAGTTAAGAAGAACAGCACTTACAGATCGAAAGCTGGAACGAAAGCAGATTAAAGAATGAGAACAAGATAGATACTGAAGAACCAGAATGAGACAGTGAGAAAAAATCAGTCAGTGAAGTAAATAACGATATTACAGAATGGGAACAGAAAGACAGTGATAGAAAACTGAAATGAGTAATGAATTGAAACTGAACGACAAAAGGAAAAAAAATAGTTGGAATACGAGGAGAAGGTTGAAGGAAGCAACGATGAAGTCAGAAAGGAGAAATCAGGAGATTGAAGGACACAAAAGATGGAGAGGAAGAGGCGAGAAGAAACATAAATGGATAGAAAAACAAACAGGAATTTGAAGCTCGAGTTGACAATTTGAAAGAAAAGGCGGATGCTGAGTCGAGAGATGACAAAGAACAGCGAAATGAACACAAGATGGAGATAACCAATGAAAAAACCACGAACTCAGAAGGAAGGCAGGAGAATAACAAAGAAGAGAATGAGACAGCAGAAATGAAACACAAGAGAGATTAAACCAATAATGAAGTCAAACCATGGAAATCTGGAGAAGGAAGGACAGGAGATTTGAAACGAGGAAAGTAATGAAGAACAGCGAATCGAAACACAAGAAGGAAATGAGCCAATTGAAAAAGATAACGAGAGATTTGCAAAATAAAGAGCAGAGAAACTGTGGTACTGTAGAAAACAAAAACATACGAGTTTGAAATAATGAACGAAGATAGAATAAAATTGAACAGTCCAGAATATGAATATAACGTCCAGAAGAAACAGAAACTAAAATGTATAGGAGACCGGGGAAGAAAAAAGATAGAGGAAGGACCTGCACAAAAGAGGTAAGGAACAGAACAACACAGAGGTAGTGAAGGATAATGAGGTGAGGCCGCGGAGCTTGGAGACCCGGTGCGACGCGGGATGGCTGCCTCTAGACGAGGGAGGAGTATCCCCCCTTAGCAATCACGACCAGTTGGTCGTCTGTGCTTCCCGAGTTGATAGGCACGAGTGTGTGATAATCAGTCAGCTGGGGGGTATAGAGCCCGGGAAAAACCCGTGTGCGGACGAGTCCCAGTGTGGTTTGTGCAGGGTGTTGTGCGAGTGTGCGGATGGTGCTTTCGCACGCGATTGTGTGAGTGCAGGACCCCCGGTGCAGTGAAGTTGGTCTGTGATGAAGGTCCGTAGTGAGGAGTCCGTGTGTGTAAGTCGCTGTATGTGTAGGATGATGACGGCTCGGCATGCTGGAAGCACCACCCGCGTCTCCTGGGTGAGTGTTTAAATGGATCTGTGCGTCGTAACACGCAGTCGTGATGCGTGGAGGAATGAGGACGGCACATGTAGACAAAGCCGGAGCGCCGTAGTTGGGAACGAGGACCGTGGCCGTCCACCAGCACGAGCGCGAGGTTCCGGCTCGTGCAACGCACCGAGGCTGCCACGTGCCACTTGCGGGAGTGAATCGCCCGTCCGAAACCACGCGGTGTTTGCCATCCCGCGGACGACAAAGATTTAGGCAGGACAGGATTACGAATTTGGAGCGGATGTTCTTCCACGAGC
The DNA here is from genome assembly GCA_035128595.1 of Eptatretus atami. Taxonomy (NCBI): domain Eukaryota; kingdom Metazoa; phylum Chordata; class Myxini; order Myxiniformes; family Myxinidae; genus Eptatretus; species Eptatretus atami. Next base: position 55,416 of record JAXMNL010000204.1, on the reverse strand, counting down.
TTGTTTAAACTTCCAACGGGCAGAGCACATGTGTTCCGTGGGGAAGCCCTCGTGAGTGCGAGGTTTGCCTTTTTTGGGGGTTCGCAGGGTGCTCATGGCTGCCGCGTTAGGGTGGAATCCTGCAGGAGGGTGAATCCCTGCCCGGATGGTCCGTCCAAAGGACGCAGTACCGACTGCATGACGTTCACGGGCAGGTGCAAGTGCCAGCTGTGAGTGCCGCGCTTGGGTGCTGCGCGTAATTGAAAAAACAAATTATTAAAAGGCAAGCCTCGCTTCGCTGTGAACAGGTTTCCCGCACAAGGAGTGGAAGACCCCCTTACCTGGGCACAGGATGAACTGGTAGGGGAAGGGTTAGCTTAGCTGTAGACCCAAGCTCGATGGGCAGGAGTAAGTCCTCATGGCCGTTGAACGAAATTAGGTAGAGGATGTTAGTGAGCTTTAGGTGCAAATGATTTTTGACCATTTTTGAGACAGTAACGACTTTGAGTGTGTAGAGGGACGTAGCTTAGTACGTATTGTAAATGGAACATCTGTAGCTTAAGGACGACGTGAGCCACGAGTTATTTAGGAGTGTTGAAGGATGGCAGGATTCAGCGGCTGAGTGTGGTTGTAATAAGCATGTGTCTTTGTGAGGATGAGGCCCGGTCTGTGTTATGGAGAATAGGAATGCATGGTCATGAGTGATTGGGAGGGAAGGAGTATTCCAACCAAGGACCCCGGGTCAGTAGTAAGTAGTTAGTGGGTTAGTCAAATTGACAATGGATCGTTTTGTGTTGTGAATGTAGCTCATAACCCCATTTGAAGGGTGCAGGAGCCCTTTGCGGCTGTGAGCTGATGCGAACGGTGAGTATTCGCTCAGTGCTACCGGTCACCGGGCAGCAGCCGTGTAGCAGGCCCATGGGGCCGGATACGTAGTGGACCACGGTGCGCCCCTTGTCGGGCGGGCGCACATATTAGCGCGGTGGGCAGTGTGTGGGACGGGGTGACCTCTGGAAAGGAGGCGGAAAGCCAGCCTTCCACGTGTCGTCAAGGGGAGTCGCCAGGGAGGCACTCCCCGGTTTAGGAGCGTCGATCGAGGCAGTGGTAGTGCCGGTCCATGTATGGAATGATAGTGCATGCAAAGGAGCCACGCGTCCCAGCCACGAAAACGGTGAGCACGGGAAAAGAATTAGAGCGAGCCCGCAAATTGCGTGGACACCAACACAGGCTACGGAATCTGGTTTTAGAACAATAGATTAAGCAAGCCTTGTTGAAAACCCCGCGGGTAGTTTTAAGAGTTAATGGATAGGTAAGATAGGAAGGTACCCCTCCGCACCATCCACCTCTGCTGCCCTGGGTCCGCTGACCCCTTTAGGTTAGAATCGCTGAACTCTGGAATGGAGGCCAATTCCTGCAGCTCAGGGCCTCGACACGGACGCTAGCTTCTCCCTTATTCCCTCCCGAAGGACGTAATGGGTTGGAGTAGCTAGTGACACGATTAGGTTAGCCGAACAAAGACAGTAAAGGGTTTAGGGCGACAATTATAGTCGGCTAAGTAAATACAAAAACAACAACAAAAAAAATTATTGGGGCTAACAATTGCGGTTTGAACAAATAGGGGTGGTTATTTGACCATTGACAGGCAAAGCGAATAGGTGGAGGGAGACAGTGGTAGTACAGCCCGCTTCTGTGTGGCCAGCACCCACCGCACTCCCTCACCAACCTGCACGCACGGCAAGAGTCCGGCCAACATTCATCGGCTGGCTGTGTACTTCAGGCCTGTCCGGCCACTTCATCGCTGCTGCGTTTTGCTGCGATGCCTGTACCGCCGGATCTCAGCAGCTAGTCATGCACAGGCCTGTGACCGTCAGCTCCACTGCCCGGCTGTTTTTACTTCAAGGCCGTGCCGGCCAGATCATCTGCGCTTTCTTGCTTAAAGTGCCTCTGTTTTTCCTGCCTTGCCTGCCTGCCTTTGCTTGGCCCATCCACTGCCCCTGTATCACCAGCCCCGTCAGTTGCTTTGCCCCCCCACCCCCCCTTGTCATTCATGTGCGCCCAGATCATCGAGCAACAGTTTCAACTGCAGAACTTCCCTGTTGCAGCTACAACACGGCTGCAATGGAGCCCGTGCGCCGTTTGCATGTTATCTCTTTACCTTTTTTCCGCATAGTCCATATCCTGCTATGAGTAGTGTAAATTTTAAGTTAATTTTTAAGGTATTGTAAATACAGTCGCCCCGGCAGTCTTCTAAGCGCCGAAATTTAGTTAAGATCGCTCCTATGGTGGTTTGTTTAGTTAGTTACTCAGCCCTTCGACGGTTATTTATTTTGGGACACAATACAATGAACGTCGCCACTCATGATCCGAAGGTAAAACGTACTAGGGAAACTACACTATATATGGCAACGAGATATTCTGACTGACTCGGACGAGTCTGTAAAAAAGGGATGTGTTTACGGCTGTGAAATTCGCAAATCCATAGTCCGTAGGGAATATTTCTGAAGTACATGGTATATTAGCCCCAAACATTTTGAGAGGAATTAAGTGATTTCATTCGCTGCGATCCTTCGAGATAGCGTTTTTCTTCCTTTCTTTAATTTGAACAACAACCACAACCACAACTGCTTCTAACAACCGCGCCACCCCCCCACATCCACGCAGCCACCATCCTTCGCCCCCTCGCCGTTTCAACAGGTCCGTGCGGCTAACGATCTCCGCAAACGCCTTAGCAGGAGGATGCGCACTGTTATGATGTTTTTCCCTCTGGCTTTCCGCCTGGAGGAGAGAAGCGAGGGAGGGCATCTCGGCCGCCGATTGCGCGGTATGACAGTGTGAGGCGGTCGGGTGATGAACGCCCCTGTTCCAGATCCTCTTAAGAGGGTGGCAATGAAGCGCTGGGGCAGCGGGCGGGCGCCGGGTAAAAGTCGAGCGCAGGAGCTTCTTCTCTTTGGTTCGTTTCTCGTCGGTCTCTCTTGGCATCGTGTTCTCAGTCGGCTCTCATCTCTCTTGCTTGTTCGTCTCTCTCTCAGTTGCTCTCATCCGTGGGTCGGTTGGCTCTTCTCAGTCTGCTCGTGGTCCTGCCGTCGAGCCAGCACGAGCAGCACGAGGCACGCAGGAGAGCCTTGCCGGACCGACGCTCGAGGCAGAGTCACGCCAGTGGACCACGTCGTGCGCAACGTCGCCCAAGACCGACACCTCAGGGAACTCGCGATCCATTTTCTTTTGGTTTTTGTGTGAACGTGTGTGTGTGCGCCGTGTCTATAATTAAATCATGTATAGTTGTTGCGAGTGTTCGCCGTAGCACGTAGTATCTCTGCTTCATTGTTCTTTGTGTAACTACTTTATGTGCATGTCTTGCATGTAAATATGCTTATGTGCTGCTTCTCCGTGGCTCTGTAATAAAAGTGCTGTGTGAATTGTTCCCCCGTTTTCCTGCCGTCCTTTTCCTTGTGGTCTTCACTTGCTTCACCTTAACAGGTTGAAGGGGCGCGTGAGCCCGGATTATGAACCTCCAAGGCCGACGTAACACCGCTCGGGTTATCTCTGTAGCCACGCGAACGGACTGCTTCGTTCGTGTCCGGCGCTGTGGCGAGGTACAGCCCTCGTAGTACCGATGCGGTATTTAGTATATCGACTTTCGGATCACCCTATTCCGCGCGGTTTAGAATGCGGACTGGTTGTGTAGGCGAATTCACCGTGACTTAGAATCCCTGCTTTATCCAGAGGTCACGACAGTAATTGTCCGTCCGTGGCGAGGCGTCGCTATTCGATCACGTGCCCGATCGGCCACGCGGCGGAGGCTCGAATTCGCAACAAATATATATACTATAATATATATATAATATATATATAATATATTATATATATATTGCAACATAATTTCGGTCAAACATCAAATTCGACAACAATTAACTATGTGTACGTGGCGGTGTTTAATACACGACATCAACACACCAGTCAACCACGATTCCAGTTGTCGCTTGTTATTATTCCGCTTTAACTAGAGGTACTGGTACTTAGCGGGGGGAGCCGCCCTTGCAAAGCACCAATGTTATCTGATTAGCATCTTAATTAGGGCAGCCGAGCTTTTTAACGCTGAGTGCGTGCGCGATTTTTGTCGAACGTGCGTAATTACTCCAGTTCTATCTCGTTCGAATAATGCTAGACAATTGAAGGAAAGGACAACACGTGACATTTGGAAATCAACAAATATAATTTATTAATTAATAAAATAAATAAATAAAAGCAACTTATTTATTTGTGAGTAAATAAAGGAATTTCAAAGCAAATCAATCAAAATTGCCAGGAAAGAGACAAAGAGCAATGCTTATCGGAGGTTGACTTACAGCTAAATGCAGACAAGAGTACCAACAGATCATTTCAGGAGAGGGAGGGCTGATAATCGTCCGCTCACCAGAAAGTCCATCCGTGTAATCAAAACACACCTGAAATGCGCTGCGATTCAGTCCATCACCCCACCGCTTCCGATGCACCTCTCGCGGGCAGCTTGATATGCCAGTCGACGTCTGGAGGCCAGACTCCGGTTGCGGTTTAGACCCTGTTGTTGTTGGGATCGACCTGAGCCTCATGTTGGGCACTTCACACCCACCCGTTGACCCACACGCTCGCTTGCCGATGCACTGGAAGGGCAATTGTACTCTTCGGTGTGTAAGACGCCCGCTTCTGGTCGCTCTCCCTCTTGTTTTTCTCTCGCTATTTTCTCCTCATGAACGTCCCTTTCGTCGTTATTATATCTCAGAACGTCTCTCTCACAGAACTACCTACACTTTCTCTCACTCGTTTTATATCCCCAGGCCCTCTCCTGGGGTCCGTCTGCCCAGATCACCCGCCCCACTGCACGCTTACCATACGCCGTCGCTTTCAAAAAAGGCGGCGTCGAGCTCCGAAAGAATGTTTCTGAGGAAAAACGAGCGTGCTTCAGAGCTCGGTGAAAGAAATTGTGGTGAACGTGGTCTTCGTTAATGAAAAAAAAGCTTCCCATAAGAAGGGGATCTATCTTTTACCCTTTCTCAACGCATCAATTTAAGATCCATTAGACATGGGATGGCTAATCTGAACAATGCATATGGACCTGGATGTGTGAGCATTCATCAGACCGATTCTAAAATCTGTAACAATATTACTAATATATATTATATATTATATAATATTATATATATATTATATATAATATTTATATATATATATTGTTACGAATTTCGAATTCGATTGCACACAACATACAGGTTCCTTTAGTCAGCTATGTCGATAAGTGCTTGATCCCTATACTCACTTCCATTGTTAAAGTATTAGAAATCGAATTAGATAGCGCTGTGATTCAATTTATAGTTAAAGAGCGATCCCCAACAAATGGAGACTCGAAGAGAGTTGCTCGGCTCGAGATGCGAAGTGGTGCTTCTTTCTTCTTCTGGTTCGTGGTCGAGCTCTTTTCTCGTTGGTTCACGCTTGGTGCACTCTCGACCTTTCTTGGAGGTGGTTCCTCGGGAAGACGCAATCGCTGGAAGGATCGCGCTCGTATCTCCAGCCGCTTGTTGAAGAGCCGGGAGGATTTCGCGGGAGCTCGGAGGATCGCGTCACGCGATTGATCAGCTCGCTCTCGCTGGAGCCGTCGACACTTGAGACAACGATGGTGAGAGATTCGAGATAGTTCTGGGTTTCAGCTCACCTGTCCTCCGAGCTGGAGCTTATTAAAGGCCTCAGCCACCATTCGTTGGTGTGTTGTGTGTGTACGTGTGTGTCCGGCCCGTCTAATAAGTAGGAAATTGTTAAGTGCTTGTGTGCTGTAATTTTGCATGCATTCGTATAGTCGATGGTAGTTATTCTCTACGTGCTTCCCTAGTCCCATTTATTATAATAATACCCATGTTTAAATGTTTTCAGCTGTCGCTTCGATTCTTTCATTGACTGAGCATTTCGTGTGTTGGAGTTAGAAAGCCGTTTGGTTATCCGTAAAAGGGACATTGGACCGACGGTTCTCGGCGATTAAGCCGCTCGGAATCGCGCGGAAGGCTCGCCTCGGCGGTTTGTTCCGTACGAGTTCCGTCGAGGGAAATACCGGTTAGTTGGATCACGTGGGTATTTAGGTAATTGAAATTGGCATCGACCCTACCCCACCTGATCTGCCCATGGCGTATTTCGGTTCTTGTACAAGATCCGTCGACTCGTACTTTCGGGTGGCGATCTATATTCCGGCGACGTCGGGCCGACTCGACTTGCGGGTCCGGTCGAGCGGTCGGTACCGCCACGACCCGCTTTAACAGTGGTGTCAGGAAGTGCGTCGGCCCCCTCCACCGTAGCAATTCCGGAGTCGGATCAGGTATAGGAGACCCCCCCCCCCACCCCCCCCCCCCCCCCCCCCCCCCCCCCCCGTCCCAAATTACGAGGCGATATAATTTTATTCCCAGCACGCGAAATGTCAGCCAGGTGAGTTGAGCCAGGGGTAGTAGAGTGGTAGAGTTAATGACAGCAGCCAGACGTAATCACAATTGCAGGACTCGTTATGAGAGTTAACTTCCCCGCAATCAATTGAAGAGCCCGAAGGGGCGGAGGGGCGGCGGCTTTTGACACTCCCCCTCGTCAAATCCATTCCCCGTCCCAGCGAAAACTGAGACCTAAGGGCGGATCGATTGCGCCGGTTTCGTTTGATATGGCCAGTATTTGCAATACTGACAAAATGAATGACAAATGGATGGAATGAAAACAAAATGATAATGGAAAGAAAATGTATGCAAAATATCAGAACTGAGGCGTGATAATGCAGCACATGGGCGGAAACCTCCAGGAAGGGCAGAGCAATAAGCGGCATAAGAGGTTCATGCGAACGCCACGTGGCAGGACTCCGTACCGACGAGGGATTGTGGATGGTGTCGGTCCCGCGATGAACTGGAGAAATTAGGGAGGTAGATGGTGACAGGAACGCCATCACTGATAAGGAGAATGTTGGAATTCGTGAAGTGATTTTGCAGAGAGGAAAATTAGAATGGGGTTACTGAGAGTTTACGAGACACGTAACGGGGAGATATTTAATATGGAAAAACGGAATTAAGGAGGCGGCGTGTGACAATGACGAGAGAGAAATGAATAACAGAGACACGGGAGATAGAGGAGAGAGGGGGTGAAGTGGAGACACTATGGCGAGCACACACAGTAGGATAGTGGAGGACAATGGCGATCTGGGTGATGATCCCGGACCCGGTGCGAGCAGCAGGATGCCCTTCTCCAGTAACTGAGGGAGGACTGTGCCCTTGAGCGGATGGCGACGGAGAGTCCGTCGAGCCTTGCGAGGTAGAGGGGGCGAGTGCTGTGAATGGGTGCACGCGGAGCTTGGGGGGTATAGAGACCCTGCGAGCGCTTGAGGTAGCGCAAATCCCCAGCGTGGTCGTCCCGGTGTGTGTGGTTACGAGTGTGGCGA
>JAXMNL010000203.1:5686-12297 GCA_035128595.1 Eptatretus atami | reverse complement strand
AGCAACATTAGAACAGGGTCGTGATGTTAATTTGTGGAAGCATGTCGATAGCATGACCGGAAGTGTATCAAAATGGTGAATCGACGAAAAGGATAACAAACGAACAATTTTTCCTAAAAGCTGAGAACACGTCGTACTGTGGAATGTTTTGTGGGTTTTTTTGTTTTAGAAAAAGTATTCCTATTATAATGCAAAGTTCCATCAGCCAACAAAACATGTGCAATTTGTTTATCCATCAAGTTCTCTTTGATTCAAATCCTTTGGATGTATTTTGATCTGAACTGTATTCAAAAACACCTGTGATGTGAGGACTTCAACAGATAGAGATTTTTTGATGTGAAACAAAGTTCTTTCCTTGAATTAAAAAAAAAATAAACTTTCAAGGATGGGCTGCAAGCACGGAACGTGATTGAAACAATGTGGTGGAGCACAATTGAAATGAAACATGTAACAATATGTATTTATAACAATGTGAAACCAATAAAGGCAAAAAACATTTTGAAAGGTGAAAAGATGGGAGTTCAGCAGCAGGTTGTGTCTCGTGTCATAATGCAAGGCTAACGCACGCGCAGGCAGTTCAAAAGATGAAATTAAACTTGCAAAAAATCAAAACACGAGTTCCTTCGTTTTATAAAGTTGAGCATAATATAAATGGTGAAATACACATTTCAATTAAACATTTTTTTAACTTGAGTGAAATATAAATGGTGAAATAACACTTTTCAATTAACATATTTTTAAACTGGAGATGAAGAACACACAAAACAACCTGTAACCCAAATCTGGTGGCATTCTGAAGAAGATGTTAGGTCAAAAGAAGAAGACGTTGGAAGGAATTTGTGGGACCGCCTTCGAGAGACAACAAAAAAAAAACGACTTCCTTCAAGAGAAGAATTCTTCTCCAGAGGAATCCTGAAGCAAAATCAACCAACCACTGGACATGGGGGCAGAGGTTGTCACGACTTCATTCAAAGCTTCTTGTTCTCCAGCTGAGGTTCCAGAATTGGGCTGAAATTCCACCGAACCAACATGAAAAAGAGGAGCATCGTTCAAGTTAAGGAACAGCGAGGGTCATGTGACCAAAACATATCAGTATACATTTTTTAACAACTGCCTTTTCAAAGTACAAACTCCAAATAAAATGTCTGTCTCAACCATTAATATTGACCACCAACAAGTGGACAAACCACTGTGCTTGGAGAACTGATGATCCCAAGATGATGGCAATGTCAAGGGAAAGTTGGGAGGGACATTTTAACTGAACAAACAAAATTGCATTTTTCCTGAAGCGCCAACAAGGATGTAGAGTATGGTTAGCGCATACAACGCATGCAGGAGACGGACTTCAGAAGAAATCTGTACTTATGTTAATGAAAAGAACATCAGGAGGAAAGAGACAACAGCATGACAATCAGCAACCTGAAATTCAGCTTCGTGAACTGACCTCAGGTGAGAAACACCAAAACAGGTAAATGCAAAACTTGATGAACCACAAAGCAAAGAAACCTTGTTCACTGTTCCTCAGACCCTGTTGCTGTGCACACAGGGAAATGAATCCTGGAGTGGGAGTTGATCGCCCAATGACCGTCTCCCTGCTCACCGCTTCACACGGAGGAGTTTTGACGCTCGGATCATCCCATAATTGAAGGTCATTTACTGGGCTTCCAGCGAACAGAACAGCAAACCATGATGATTCAGGCCTCCCTCATCAACATGAACCTAACATTCATCATAAATCATCTCACTGTAGGATAATTTGCATAAATATTTTAAATGGCTGCATTGTAAAAAGTTTTCATCATGTACTTCCTCCCACATCTAGTGGGGCAACCTTAGCATACAATTGTGCATTTTGTGAAGGAAAGCACCAAATTTGGCACACTAGTAGCCTATCATATTATGAACAGATTTGGATATTGGGCCATCTCAAAATTTTTGATGGCAGTGGAAATGGCTGCCACAGCCATCAGCGGCTGATTTGAGATGGCCAATATCCAAATCTGTTCATAAATTGTTAGGCTGTGGAAATCCGCAGAACACCATAGAAGGTTCCTTAGAATCAGTTAGATCGATAAGTCTGTGTTCAGTTAGATTTCCCCACCGTTGAGTTTAATGGGAATTATTCGTGTCACAGGGCTGTGATCCTTTGAGGTAGGTTTTTCTTTATCTATCGTTATTTTGAACCAACACGCAAACAACAACCGCCACCCAAGTACGCCAAACGCCAAGCACGCAACAAACCTCCACACAAACAACCGCCACCCAAAGTACCGCCACAACGTCAAGCACGCAACAAACCTCCACACAAACTACGCCACCACTACGCCACAACGCCAACCACGTAACAATAACCATCACAACAACCAACACCGATCTTCGCCACACGTCTGCCCTCCGCTTCGCCGAACGCCATCCTCCACGGACCAACGCTACGACGTTTGCGCGGAAAACCGTCCGAGAACGCGCGAGGGAAACAAAAGCTCTCACGAGTCTGTGGGGGTTTTTTTTCCCACCCTATTTCCCCGCGCTTGGTGTGAAAGGAAGGGGGCAGGGCAGCTTGCTTCCGATTGTGATGCACGGCGTGGGCCGTCCGGAGTTGAGAAACGCCCCTTTTCGAGAAGCTTCTCGAGGAAGGTGGATGCCTGAAAACGGGGTGGGGAAGGGTGGAGCCCCGGCGCTCATTAAAGGGCGAGCGCAACGCGAGGCTCCTCCTCTCTCCGTGGTTCATGCAGTCTCTCCTGCCCTCTCTCCCCGGTGGTCAGTTCTTCTTCTTCTTCCTCGCTTGGTTCCTGCACGCGGCCTGTTGGTGGGAGACGCGGACGGAAGACGCAGCGTGCGGCTGGTGGTGGTGGACCTGCGCGTCCGGAACAAGGAGCGCCGGAGAGAGCTTGGCCCGGCCACAGTGGGAGGCCCGGAACCAGGCGCGACCAAGCTGACGGTCGTGGGAAGCGGGACGTCGCGACTGCGCCGACACCGAGGGGGGGGGGGGGGGCAGGTAAAACCTGCCAGCGGTTCTCGCGGGATCCCGTTCGTCCTCCCAGGCGCCGCGTTATAAAGGTCCGCGGACCCTGTTCTGCCACACTGTCTTTGGGGTGCATTTCTTGCTTTGAACGAATGTGGTGGCGCCGTGTCCTGTCAAGTTAGAACTGAGTAAGTGACTGTAAATAATAATACAAATTCGGTTGTATTGCTTTTTTGCTTCTCGCCTGAATATGCATGACTGCCTTTGGCTGTATATACGTGTGCTTGTAATAAATGTGCTTTGTTTGAATGTTCCCAGTCGTTTGCGTCTTTTTCCCCCGTTGAATCAGTGCCAATCTTGCATCGTGGAATAATTAGTGGGTTTTAAACACCCGGTAAGGAGAATCGATCCGTCGAGGTCCGGCGATAATACCCGCTCGGTTATCGCTTAAGACGCAACGGACGCGCTTTAAGCAAGTTCTGTCCTAAGCCGACCTTGCGGCGCGGTGCAGCCCTCGTAGGTTTACTGCGCGAAGTACTTAGGTAATATCGACATTCGGCGATTCACCCTATTTCGCGCGGTAGAATGCGGCTGGGCTGTGGTGAGGTTAAACCGCCACCCGTGACTGGTTCTCTGGCGATAGTTCCAGGAGGGTCACGACCTGAATGTCCGTCCGGTGGGCGACGCGGTCGCTATTAGGTGGAAAAGCGGCCGATCGCACGCGGCGGGCGCGAATTCGTAACAATATGATAGGCTACTAGTGTGCCAAATTTTGGTGCTTTCCTCACAAAATGCAACAATTGTTATGCTATATTTTAGCTAAGTTGCCCCCACTACACAGACTCTCTTTAGACATGCATTTATTTTTTTTTAATGTCGTGACAAAGTTGGTACATTCGAGTGATGAAGGTTGTTGGTCAAGTTTCAATCGAAATTGTGTGCGTAAGTTTTGGATTAAGAGAGGCAAACACCTGATTTTGGGGGGGATCAACCCTCCCCCGCCCGCCCGCTCCCCCCACCCTCCACCCATAGATCCCCTTAATGGTGCAGGTTTGAATAGCAGGTTGATACACTTTGGTAGCATTACGGGTGATGAAAGGTTGTGTCAAGTTTCATCGAAATTGTGTGTAGTTTTGGAGAGAAAAAATAACCTACTGCATTCAATTCGGGACTTGAGTGCACCTGTTAAAACGGAATCGCTACAAGAACTGCCGCTAAACTACTCGCCATGGCCACTCATAGTGCACAAACAATATAGTGGAAGCGGAACGAAATTGCTGGACGAGGCAAAGAAAGACAATTATGATCGAGGATACTATTACAGTACGTGAGGTACGTACCAATATCTAATATGATTTGTGCCTAAACCTTGAGGATCCGTCTCTCCAGCCCAAGGTTAGTTTTCGACAGGAATAATTCCAAGATATTCCGAACTTTAATCAACTCCTTCTGGCGTAGTAGATGTGAAGAATTACTGGTGGCGATCACCGATCATTGACAAATAAGTTTCACGAACATCCCAATCGAGTCCAGACTGGAAAAAAAAATACACAACAACTCCTCAACAACAAAGATTTGAAATGCTGCAGGCATCTTCTTCTCTTCATCAGGTGCAGCACAAGGCGCGAGGAAAGCGCACATTGCTGAGGGTGCCTGCTGTGACGCTGATCGCAGTGGCCCATGGAGGTTGAGCAACAATTTGTAAATACTGTACAACGGCAGAATACCCAACCAACGGGTGATCTTGTTCCCAGCAACGCCACGCGTTCTTTCCTGATTGAAACTTTAATTTGGGTGTGTAAGGCATACGAAACTTCCCCGAATATACAAAAAAATAAAAAAAACAACCTCACTGCACTGGAAAACGTGCGGAACAGGAACAATGTCTGTAAACGTGGAGACTTGTAATACCGCTCCCGCCTGGAGGCAGCACGACACGACCAACACATTTACAAAATGGAGAAATCTGCGTCCCCCCCCCCCGCAACTTCTCGGAGGCTGCTGGAAATGCTGGACTCGTGGTCGTCGATGCAGTTCTGTTGCTTCTGCCCGGAAACACGGCAGGCATTCATCCCCCGACTGACTGCAAGAGACGAAGCGACGCGCTGCCCGGTGCATGCTCCCATACCTGCACCTGACCTTTCAGTGATGAACATGCGTCACTTCCTCCTTGACAAGAGAAATAAATACACAGGGCATTTTTATTGTGTTGAGACATGTGCATGTCATTCACGTGTTATTAACTCTTCACTTTCTGATTGGAGAAGCGATAAGTGTAAAGGTAAAGCCAGACAAACACCAGAAATACACAGATTCGGGGCTATCAACAAGATTCTCTCCCCAACAATGGATGGAGGTCCTCAATGCGATCATTGAAATCAGAGCGCATATCCCGCGAGACATACTGCGTGCATTTTACCTTTTTTTGACACGGTCTGGAGCACCTGCCGGGCTGCTCACAACTCTCTGCCGAATGGTAGTCCAAGGCAATCTCTCCACTCATGTGCTCGCAGACTTCCTTTCGTGATGCAGCCAACGTGTGTGCCGGGCTAATGGAGTTCCTTTCATCGCCCTCTTCCTGTCGCAGAGCTCGGAGTTTCTTCCATCAGGTTCTGGCCCTGTGCTTTTTCTAATTTCTCATCAACTAATACGTGCCCGTACGTACCGGGCGTAGTGGCATGCGCCTGTAATCCCGGCTACTCGAGCTTGGTTGGAGGATCGCTTGAGGACGGAATGCTCTGCGCTGGGCCGCGCTATGAGAGGGTGTCGGGCGCCCGAATCATGGCAAACCCAAATCCTTATCCTGTGTCATAAGAGGCGACAGGGTTGCCTCAGAAGGGCAATCCCGGCGTAAAAACGCTATGGCAAAATCAAGTATGCGGCTCCATAACGGATATCCGCATGTGGAAGACCCCGAACGGGATCAGCCGAAAGAAGAACAACAGTACGTGCCCCGTACGTGCGTGGCAGTACATGCGTGGCCGTACATGCGTGGCCGTACGTGCAAAAAAAAACTTGAAACACGCGAGCCAGAAAAAACAACCACACCTTCGTGTGGTTGTTCCTTCCTCTCGCGTGCCCGTAACGTGCGTGCCGTACGTGGTGGCTGTACGGCTAAACCAAAAAAAAAAAACTTTCAAACCGCGAAGCCAGAAAACAAGGACAAGGCCGTTCCTCCTCTCGCGCACAGCCGTACGCCGCAACATCCAAAAAAAAAACCAAACAAAAAAAAAACCCTTCAAACAGCGAGCCAGAAACAACCACACAGGCCGTTCCTTCGCTCTCCGTAAACCAACCCACTGGAATTGGGGAATTGTGTTTATCTATAAATGCGCATGAGAATATCGAGAATTATTAGAATACAGTAAGTCATCCACGATCTAGAAGTAAGTGCGTGTCCGAACGGAAATGTTCACATGCATTCCACGAATTATCGCTTTCATTGAAGTAACAACTGCTGTGATACTTCCACACACAGAGTTAATTAAATCAAAATTAAAAATCAGTTTAACCTCCCTGTCTTTGCTTGATGACATTCGCCTGTGCCATTGACCATTGCCACTCCTACACCACGGTAATAAGGCACCGATCCCCATCGTTAACCGGCCGGCACGTGACGTCATCGTCGGCCGGCCGCCACTGGCTAGCG
>JAXMNL010000202.1:0-19234 GCA_035128595.1 Eptatretus atami | reverse complement strand
AGAATATTGTGTACAGTTTTGGTCACCACAGTTCCGGAAGGACATCGATGCCAAAGAGAGGGTTCAGCGTAGGGTTACTAGATTGATTCCGGGCCTTGCTAGACTTAGCTATGAGGAGCGGCTGAAGAAGACAGGGCTTAATACACTAGAAAGAAGGCGGTTACGAAGAGATATGATGGAGATGTTTAAGATAATGAAAGGTAGAGATTAAATAAGTGAAGATGAATTATTCAACAGAGTCGATAGTGATAGAACCAGGGGCCATATCTTGAGATTAAGAAGAGGAGAGTTAAGACGGTAGCAAGGCAGGGGACTTTTACTCAGAGAGTACTTAATGCATGGAATGGGACAGAACAGAGACTGAGACTGAGACAGGACTGAGACAGGAGACAGAGACTGAGACTGAGACAGAGACTGAGACTGAGACAGGAGACTGAGACAGAGACAGAGACAGAGACTGAGACTGAGACTGAGACGGTGAGACGAGACAGAGACAGAGACTGAGACTGAGACAGAGACAGAGAACTGAGATAGAGACTGAAGACTGAGACAAGGGACTGAGACAGCAGACAGAGACTGCGACTGAGACTGAGACAGGACTGAGGACTGAGGGACTGAGGACTGAGACAGAGACTGAGGGACTGAGGACTGAGACTGAGACTGAGACTGAGACAGAACCAGACGACTGAGACAAGACTTGAGACAGAGACTGAGTAACAGAGACAGAGACTGAGACTGAGACAGAGACTGAGACTTTAGGGACTGAGACTGAACCAGAGAATGAGACTGAGACTGAGACTGAGACTAAACTGAGACAGAGACTGAGACAGAGACTGAGACAGAGACTGAGACAGAGACTGAGACAGAGACAGAGACTGAGGACAGCAGACTGATGACTGGAGACAGAGACAGAACTGAGGACTGAGACAGAGACTGAAGAGCTGAGACAGAGACTGAGACTGAGACTGAGACAGAGACTGAGGACTTGAGACAGAGACAGAGACAGCAGTAGAGATGAGACAGAGACAGAGACTGAGACAGAGACAGAGGGAACTGGACTGCAGACAGAGACTGAGACTGAGCAGAGACTTGAGACTGAGACAGAGACTGAGACAGAGACAGAGGAGAGACTGAGACTGGAGACAGAGACTGCAGGACAGAGACAGAGACTGAGTGAGACTGAGGACAGAGACTGAGGACTGAGGACAAGAGACTGAGACAGAGACAGAGACTGAGACAGAGACAGAGGACTGAGACTGAGACAGAGACTGAACTGAGACAGAGGACTGAGACAGAGACAGAGACAGAGGACTTGAGACGAGACAAGACTGATACAAAGACGAGACTGAGACTGAGACAGAGACTGAGACAGAGACAGAGGACTGGACTTGAGACAGAGACTGAGACAGAGACAGAGACTTGAGACTGAGACAGAGGACTGAGACAGAGCTTGAGACAGAGACAGAGACTGAGACTGAGACAGAGGACTGAGACCAGAGACTGAGACAGAGACAGAGACTGAGACTGAGACAGAGACTGAGACAGAGCAGAGACTGAGACTGAGACAGAGACTTTGAGACAGAGACTGAAGAGACTTTGATGGAATTTTTTTTACTGGGATTTGATTTTTGAATTAATTTTTTTTGATCTTTGTATTTTTCCTTGTGAGACAGAGACTGAGACAGAGACTGAGACAGAGACTGAGACAGAGGAACTGAACTGAGACTGAGACAGAGGACTGAGATGAGACAGAGACAGAAGACTGGAGGACTGAGACTGAGACAGAGACTGAGACTGAGACTGAGACAGAGGACTGAGACTGGAACTGAGACTGAGGGACTGAGACAGGACAGAGAGAGACAGAGACGAATTGAGACAGAGACAGAGACAGAGGACAGAGACAGAGACTGCAGACAGGAAAGAGACTGGAACGAGACAGAGACTGAGGATGAGCAGAGACTGAGACAGACAGAGAACTGAGACTGGAGATTGAGACAGAGACTGAGACAGAGGACAGAGACTGGAGACTGAGACAGAGACTGAGACAGAGACAAGGTGAGACTGAGACAGAGACTCAGACCAGAGAGACAAGAGGACTGAGACTGAGACAGAGACTGAACAGAGACAGAACTGAGACAGGACAGAGACTGAGGACTGAGACAGGAGACTGAGACTAGAGAAGAGACTGAGACAGGAGACAGAGACTGAGACTGAGACCAGAGAGAGACAGAGACAGAAGACTGAGACTGAGAAGAGGATGAGACTGAGACAGAGACAGAACTGAGAACTGGAGACAGAGACTGAGACAGAGATGAGACAGAGACTGAACAGAGACTGAGACTAGACTGAGACAGAGACCTGAGACTGGACAGGAGAACAGAGACTGAGACTGAGACATTAGACTGAACAGAGCGAGACTGAGACTAGAGACAGAGACTGAGACGTGAGTGAGACTGAGACTGAGACCCAGAGGACTGAGGACAGAGGACTGAGACAAGACAGAGACTGAGACAGAGCTGAGACAGAGACCTGAGACTGAGACAGAGATGAAGACCAGAGATGAGACAAAGAGACAGAGACTAGAGACTTGAGGACAGGAGACTGAGACTGAGACTGAGACTGAGACAAGATGAGACAGAGAAGAGACGAGACAGAGGAGACTGAGGACTGAGCAGAGGACTGAGACAGAGACGGAACTTGATGACTGAACAGAGGACTGAAGACAGAGACAGAGACTGAGACTGAAGACAGAGACTGAAACAGAGACAGAGACTGAGACTAGAGACAGAGGGCTTGAGACTGAGACAGAGACTGAGACAGAGGACAGAGACTGGACGAGACAGAGACTGAGACTGAGACTGAGATGGACAGAGACTGAACAGGACAGAGATGAGACTGAGGACAAGAGACTGAGACCAGAGGACAGAGACTGAGACTGAGGACAAGAGACTGAGACTGAGACAGAGACTAGAGACAGAGACAGAGACTGTAGACAGAGACTGAGACAGAGATGAGACTAGACAGAGACTGAGACTGAGACAGAGACAGAGACTGGACTGAGAGACTGAGACAGAGAACTGAGACAGAGACTGAGACTAGAGACAGGACTGAGGACTGAGACTGAGACCTGACTGAGACAGAGACTGAGGGACAGAGACTGAGACAGAGACAGAGACAGAGACAGAGACGTGAGACAGAGGGACTGAGACGAGCAGAGACTGAGACAGAGACTGAGACATAGGACTGAGACAGAGACTGAGCTGAGACAGAGACTGAGATGAGACTAGACAGAGACTGAGACAGAGACAGAGACTGAGACAGAGACTGCATGACAGAGACGGAGACAGGAAGACTGAGAAGAGACTGAAGACTGAGACAGAGATGGACTGAGACAGAGACGGGCAGAGACTTGATTGGGACAGAGACTGAGACAGAGACTAGACAGAAGACAGAGACTGAAGACTGAGACAGAACAGGACAGAGACTGAGACAGAGACTGAGACAAGATGAGACAGAGATCTGAGTTCATGAGACTGAGGACTTGAGACAGAGGGATGAGACTGAGACAGAACTGAGACCAGAGACAGAGACTGAGACTTGAAGACAGGCTGGACAGAGGACTGAAGATTGAGACAGAGACTGAGACAGAGGACTGAGACAGAGACAGAGACTGAGAGCAGAGGACGAGACAGAGACTGCAGACAGAGGACTGAGGACAAGAGACAAGAGACGGAGACTGAGACTGAGAACAGAGACTGAGACAGAGACTGAGACTGAGAACAGAGACTGAGACAGAGACTGAGGACAGAGACTGAGACAGAGGGACTGAGACAGAGCAGAGACTGAGACAGAGACGAGACTGGACTGACACTGAGGACAGAGACAGAGACTGAGACAGAGACTTGAGACAGAACTGAGACAGAGATGAGACAGAGACAGAGCTGAGACAGAGAGACAGGAGACTGAGAACTGAGACAGCGACTGGGGGACTGAGACAGAGTATGAGAGAGACAGAGAGACTAGAGACTGAGACTGGACAGAGACTGAGACAGAGACTGAGACAGAGGAACTGAGGACAGAGACTGAGACAGAGTCTGGGGAGACTGAGCAGAGATTGAGACTGCAACTGAGACAGAGACTGAGACAGAGACTGAGACAGGACTGAGACAGAGACTGAGACTGAGACTGAGACAGGACAGAGACTGAGACAGAGGACGAGACTGGACTGAGACTGAGACAGAGACTGAGACTGAGGACGAGACAGAGACTGAGACTGAGGACAGGACTTGGAGACAGAGACAGGACTGAGACAGAGACTGGACTGAGACAGGACAGAGACTGAGACAGACTGAGACTGAGACAGAGACTGAGACTGAGACTGAGACAGAGACTGAGCTGAGACAGAGACAGGAGACAGAGGTCAGAGACTGAGACAGAGAAGACGGACTGGAGACAGAGACAGAGATGAGACTGGACAGGAGACTGATGACTGAGACAGAGACTGAACTGAGACAGAACTGAGACAGAGACAGAGACTGGAGACTGAGGACAGAGACTGAGACTGAGACAGAGACTGAGACTGAGACAGAGGACTGAGGACATAGACAGAGACTGACAGAGACAGAGGTACTGAGACTATGGGAACGAGAACTTGAAGGACTGAGACAGAGACTGAGACTGAGACAGAGACTGAGACAGAGACAGAGACTGAACTGATGACAGAGACTGAGACAGAGACTGAGACAGAGATTGAGACTGAGACAGAGACTGAGACGAGGACAGAGACTGAGACTGAGACAGAGACTGAGACAGAGACAGAGACTGAGACTGAGACAGAGGACTGAGACAGAGACAGAGACTGAGACTGAGACAGAGAACTGAACTGAGACAGAAGACTGATTACAGGACAGAGACTGAGACTGAGACAGAGACTGAGACAGAGACGAGACAGAGAACAGAGACAGAGACTGAGACTGAGACAGAGACAGAGACTGAGACTTGAGACGAGACTGAGACGAGACAGAGACTGAGACTGAGACAAGACTGAGACAGAGACAGAGGACTGAGACTGAGACAGAGACTTAGACGAGACAGAGACTGAGACTGAGACAGAGACTGGACTGAGACAGAGACTGAGACAGAGACAGAAGACAGAGACTGAGACTGAGACTGAATGAGACTGAGACAGAGACAGAAGACTGAGACTGAGACAAGACAGAGACTGAGATAGAGGACTGAGACTGAGACAGAGACTGGACAGAGACAGAGACTGGATGAGACTGAGACAGAGATGAGACTGAGACTGAGACTGAGACAGAGACTTGAGACTGAGACTGAGGACTTGAGACTGAGAACTGAGACAGAGACAGAGGATGAGACAGAGACTGAGACAAGACTGAGACGAGACAGAGATGAGGACTGAGACAGAGGACTGAGACTGAGACTGGGAGACTGAGGACAGAGACTGAGACTGAGATGAGACTGAGACTGAGACGGAGGACAGAGGACTGAGACAGAGACTGAGACAGAGGACTGAGACAGAGACTGACGACGAGACAAGACTGAGACGGACTGAGATTGAGACAGGAGACAGAGACTGAGACTGAGACAGAGATGAGACTGAACAAGAGGACTGAGACTGAGACTGAACAGAGACTGGACTGAGGGACAGAGACAGAGACAGAGTCAGAGGACTGAGACAGAGACAGAGGACTGAGACAGAAGACAGAGACTGGAGACTGAGACAGAGACTGCGACTGGACAGAGACTGAGACTCGGAGAAGAGACTGAGACAGAGACAGAGACTGAGCTGAGACAGGAGACTGAGACAGAGACAGAGACTGAGACTGAACAGAGACTGAGACTGAGACAGAGACTGAGACAGAGGGACAAGAGACTGAGACAGAGACAGAGACTTGACGACTGAGACAGAGACTGAGACTGAGACAGAGACTGAGACAGAGAACAGAGACAGAGACTGAGACTGAGACAGAGACTGAGACGGACAGAGAACTGAGATGAGGACAGAGGACTGAGACAGAACAGAGACTGAGACTGAGACAGAGGGACTGGGGACAGAGGACAGAGACTGAGACTGAGGACAGAGACTGGACAGAGACTGAGACAGAGACAGAGACTGAGATGAGACAGAGCTGAGACAGAGACTTGAGCAGAGACAGAGGACTGAGACTGAGAACAGAGACTGAGACAGAGACAGAGGACTGAGACTGGAACAGAGACTGAGACAGAGACTGAGCTTGAGACAGGACTGAGACAGAGACTGAGACAGAGCTTGAGACAGAGACTGAGACTTGAGGACTGAGACAGAAGACTGAGACTAGACAGAGACAGAGACTGGAACTGAGACTGGACAGAGACTGAGACGAGGACTGAGACGAGACTGCAGATGAGACTGAGACTGATACTGAGACAGAGACAGAGACCGAGACAGAGATTGAGACTGAGGACAGAGGACAGAGACAGAGACAGAGACAGAGACATGAGACAGAGAAAGAGGACTGAGACAAGGACAGAGACTGAGACTGGACAGGAGACTGAGACAGAGACAGAGGACTGAGACTTGAGACTGAGGACAGAGACTGAGACAGAGACAGAGGACTGAGACTGAAGACACGAGACGGGAGACAGAGACGAGACTGAGACGGATGACAGAGGGACTTGAGACAGAGACAGAGACTGAGACTGAGACAGAGACTGAACAGAGACAGAGGACTGAGACAGAGACAGAGACTGGAACTGAGACAGAAGACTGAGACTGAGACAGAGACTTCGAGACAGAGACAGAGACTGAGGGACTGAGACAGAGACTGAGACAGAGACAGAGACTGAGACTGAGACAGAGACTGAGAGCTGAGCAGAGACAGAGATGAGACTGAGACAGAGACTGAGACAGAGACTGAGAAGAGCTGAACAGAGGCTGAGACCTGAGGACTCGAGACAGAGACTGAGACTGAGACAGAGACAGAGACTGAGACTGAGACATAGACTGAGACAGAGAGAAGAGACTGAGGACTGAGGACAGAGACTGAGACTGAGATGAGACTTGAGACTGAGGACAGAGACTGCAGACAGAGACGAGACAGAGACAGAGACTGAGACAGAGACTGAGACAGAGACTGAGACTGAGACAGAGACTGAGACAGAGACTGAGACAGAGACAGAGATGAGACTGAGACAGGAGACTGAGACTGAACTGAGACTGAGACAGAGACTTGAAGACAGAGACAGAGACTGAGACAGAGACTGAGACTGAGACAGAGGACTGAGACGAGACAAGGACTGAGACTGAGACAGAGACTGGACAGAGTACAGAGACTGAGGACTGAGACAGAACTTGAGACAGAGACAGAGACTGAGACTGAGACAGAGACTGAGACTGAGACAGAGACTGAGACAGAGACAGAGACTGAGGACAGAGACAGAGACTGAAGCTTGAGACTGAGACTGAGACAGAAGACTGAGACAGAGAACAGAGACTGAGATTGAGACAGAGTACTGAGACAGAGACAGAGACTTGAGACTGAGACAGAGACTGAGACTGAGACAGAGGACTGAGACAGAGACAGGAGACTGAGACAGAGACTTGAAGACAAGAGACTGAGACTGAGACAGAGACTGAGACTAGACAGAGACAGGACTGAGACTGAGACTGAGACAGAGACTGAGACAGGACTGAGACTAGACAGAGACTGGGAGACTGAACTGAGACTGGAGACTGAGACCAGAGACTGAGGACAGAGACTGAGACAGAGACAGAGGACAGGGGGAGACCAGAGGACTGGAGACAGAGACCTGAGACAGGAGACAGAGACTGAGACAGAGGACGGAGACAGAGGACTGAGACAGAGACTGAGATGAGACAAGAGACTGAGACTGAGACTGAGACAGAGACTGAGACAGAGACAGAGACTGAGACACAGGACTGAGACAGAGACTGAGACAGAGGACTGAGACAGAGACTGAGGGACTGAGCAGAGACTGAGACTGAGACAGGAGATGAGACAGGACTGAGGACAGAGACTGAGACAGAACTGAGACAGAGACAGAGACTGAGACTGAACAGAGACAGAGACAGAGACCTGAGACAGAGGACTGAGACAGAGACTGAACAGAGACTTGAGTCAGAGACTTGAGACTGAGACAGGACTGAGACTGAGACAGGACTGAGACAGAGACAGACGACTTGAGACTGAGAAGAGACTGAGACAGAGACTGAGACTGAGACAGAGACTGAGACAGAGGGACTGAGACCAGAGACAGAGACTGAGACAGAGACTGAGACAAGAGACTGGGACAAGACTGAGACAGAGACAGAGAATAGACTGAGACTGAAGACAGAGACTGAGACAAGGACTGAGACTGAGACAGAGACTGAGCAGAGACTGAGGACAGAGACTGAGACAGAGACTGAGACAGAGAACAGAGACTAGACAGAGGACTGAGACTGAGACTGAGACTGAGACAAGACACAGGAGACTGAGACAGGGACTGAGACAGAGGACTTGAGACAAGACTTGAGACAGAGACAGAGACTGAGACAGAGACAGAGACTGAGACTGAGACAGAGGACTGAGACGAGGACAGAGACTGAGACAGAGGGACAGAGGACTGAGACTGAGACTGAGACAGAGACTGAGACAGAGACTGAGACAGAGACTGAGACAGCAGACTGAGACAGAGTCTGAGACTGAGACAGAGGGCTGAGACTGAGACTGAGACAGAGACTGAGACAGAGACTGAGACAGAGACTGGAACCAGAGACTGAGACTGAAGACGAGCAGAGACAGAGATGCAGACCAGAGACAGAGACTGAGACTGAGACTGAGACAGAGACTGAGACTGAGCAGAGACAGAGACTGAGACTGAGACAGAGGACTGAGAACTGAGACAGAGACTGAGACAGGAGACTGAGACAGAGACTGAGACAGAGACTGAGACAGAGACTGGAGACTGAGACCAGAGACTGAGACAGAACAAAGAGACTGAGACTGAGAGGTGAGACAGAGATGAGACAGAGACGAGACTGAGACAGGACTGAGACTGAGACAGAGACAGAGACTGAGATTGAGACTGAGACAGAGACATGAGACTGAGACTGAGACAGAGAACTGAGACATGAGGACTGAGACAGAGACAGAGACTGAGACAGAGACTGAGACAGAGACTGAGGATGAGACAGAGACTGAGACAGAGACTGAGACTGAGGACTGAACAGAGGACAGAGACAGAAGACTGGAGACTGAGACAGAGACTGAGACAAGAACAGAGACTGAGACAGAAGACTGAGACAGAGACGAGACTGAACTGAGAACTGAGACAGAGACTGAGACTGAGACAGAGACTGAGACAGAGACTGAGGCACAGAGACAGAGACTGAGACAGAGACTGAGACAGGACTTGGACTGAGACAGGAGACTGAGACGAGACAGAGGACTGAACTTGAGACTGAGACAAGACTGAGACAGAGACATGAGACTGAGAACAGAGACTGGACAGAGACTGAGACAGAGAGAGACAGAGACTGAGACTGAGACTTGAGACTGAGACAGAGACTGAGACAGAGACTGAGACAGAGACAGAGACTGAGAATGAGACAGAGGACTTGATTGACTGAACTGAGACTGAGACAGAGACTGAGACAGAGACAGAGACTAGACAGAGACTGAGACTGAGACAGAGACCTGAGACAGAGACAGAGACTGAGACTTGAGACAGAACTGAGGACAGAGACAGAGACTGAGACTGAGACAGAGACTGAGACAGAGGACAGAGACTGAGACTGAGACAGAACTGAGACTGAGACAGAGATGAGGACAGAGACAGAGACTGAGACAGAGACAGAGACTGAGACTTGAGACTGAGGACTTGAGACAAGAGACTGAGACAGAGACAGGAGACTGAGACTGAGACAGAGACTGAGACAAGAGCACATGAGACTAGACTGAGACAGAGCTGAGACTGAGACAGAGACTGAGACAGAGACAGAGACTGAGACAGAGACTGAGACAGAGACTGAGACTGAGACAGGAGACTGAGACTGAGGACAGAGAAGAGGACTGAGGACTGAGACTGAGACAGGAGAGACTGAGGACAGAGACTGGAGATGAGACAGAGGACTGAGACTGAGACTGAGACTAGACGTGAGACAGAGACTGAGGGACAGAGACTGAGACAAGACAGAGACAGAGCACAAGACTGAGACAGAGACTGAGACAGAGACAGAGACTGAGACAGAGACTGAGACAGAGACTGAGACAGAGGGACTGAGAACTAGACAGAGACTGAGACTGAGACTGAGACAGAGACTTGAGACAGAGACAGAGACTGAGACAGGACCTGAGACAGAGGACTGAGACAGAGGACTGAGACAGAGACTGAGACTGAGACAAGAGGACTTTGAGACTGAGACAGACACTGAGACAGCAGACTGAACAGGACTGTGAGACAGAGACTGAGACAGAAGACAGAGAGCTGAGACTGAGACAGAGACAGAGACAGAGACTGAGACAGAGACTGAGACAGAGACTGAGACAGACTGAGTCAGAGACTGAGACTGAGACAGAGACTGAGACTGAACAGAGACTGAGACAGACGACAGAGACTTGAGGGACTTTGGAGACAGAGAC
Source organism: Eptatretus atami (assembly GCA_035128595.1). NCBI lineage: Eukaryota > Metazoa > Chordata > Myxini > Myxiniformes > Myxinidae > Eptatretus > Eptatretus atami. The sequence goes on along the minus strand of JAXMNL010000202.1, from coordinate 8,588 downwards.
TGAGACAGAGACTGAGACTGAGACAGAGACTGAGACAGAGACTGAGACGAGACAGAGACTGAGCAGAGACTGAGACAGAGACTGAGACAGAGACTGAGACAGAGACAGAGACTGAGACTGAGACTGAGACAGGACTGAGGACAGAGACTGAGACTGGAACAGAGACTGAGACAGAAGACTGAGACAGAGACTGAGACAGAGACTGAGACAGAGACAGAGACTGAGACAGAGACTGAGGACTTTGAGACTGAGACTGAACAGGGAGACAGAGACCTGAAGGACAGAGACTGAGACAGAGACTGAGACAGAGACTGAGACAAGGAAGAGACTGAGACAGAGACAGAAGAGACTTGAGAACTGAGACAGAGGACTGAGACTGACCAGACGACTGAGACAGGCAGAGACTGAGACTGAGACTGAGACAGAGACTGAGACAGATGACTGATGACAGAGAAACTGAACAGGGACTGAGACAGAGTCTGAAGACTGAGAACAGAGACTGAGACTGAGGACTGAAGACAGAGACTGAGACAGAGACTGAGACAGAGACGAGACAGAGACTGACGACTGAGACTGAGGGACAGGAGGACAGAGACTGAGACAGAGACAGAGAATCAGACTGAGACTGAGACAGAGACTGAGACTGAGACAGAGGGACAGAGACTGAGACTGAGGACAGAGACTGAGATGAGACCAGAGACTGGAGGACAGAGACTGAGACAGAGACTGAGGACAGAGACTGAGGACAGAGACTGAGACTGAAGACAGAGACTGAGACAGAACAGAGACTGAGACTGAGACTGAGACAGAGACTGTGAGACAGAGACGAGACTGAGACAGAGACTGAGGACTTGAGACAGGGAGACAGAGACTGAGACTTGAGGACTGAGGACGAGGACTGAGACTGAGACTGAGACAGAGACTGAGACAGGAGACTGAGACAGAGACACGGAGACTGAGGACAGAGATGAGACAGAGGACTGAGTGACGACAGAGCTGAGGACAGAGAACTGAGAACTGAGACTGAGACAGGACAGAGACAGAGACTGAGACTGAGAAGAGACTGGACAAGAGACAGAGATGAGACAGAGACTGAACAGAACTGAGACTGAGACTGGACTGGACAGAGACTGAGACTGCAGGACAGAGACTGAGACAGAGACTGAGACAGAGACAGAGACTGAGACAGAGACTGAGGACAGAGACTGAGACTGAGACAGAGACTTGAGACGAGACAGAGACTGGAGACTGAGACTGAGACAGAGAACTGAGACAGAGACTGAGACTGAGACAGAGACTGAGACAGAGACTGAGGCAGAGGACTGGATACAGAGACTGAGGACAGAGACTGAGAACAGAACAGAGACTGAGACAGAGACTGAGACCAGAGACAGACTGAGACTGAGATGAGCGAGACTGAGACCAGGAGGACGGACAGAGGACTGAGACAGAGACAGAGACTGAGACAAGAGACAGAGACTGAGACTGAGACAGAGACTGAGACTGAGACAGAGACTGAGACAGAGACAGAGACTGAGACTGAGGACTGAGACAGAGACTGATTACAGAGACTGAGACAGAGACTGAGACAGGGACTGAGACAGAGACTGAGACTGAGACAGAGGACTGAGACTGAGACTGAGACAGAGACAGAGACTGAGACAGCAGACTGAGACAGAGGAGCTGAGACAGAGACTGAAGACTGAGACTGAGACAGAGACAGAGACTGAGACAGAGACTGAGACTGAGACTGAGACAGAGACTGAGACATGGGACAGAGACATAGACTGAGGACTGAGACTGAGACAGAGACTGAGACTGAGACAGAGACTGAGACAGAGACTGATGACAGAGACTGAGACAGAGACTGAGACTGAGACAGAGACTGAGACAGAGACAGAGACTGAGGACAGACTAGACAGGGACTGAGACAGAGACTGAACTGAGACAGAGACTGAGGACTTGGAGACAGAGACCAGAGACAGAGACTGAGGACTGAGGACTGAGGAACAGAGACTTGAGACTGAGACAGGAGACTGAGACGAGACTGAGACAGAGACAGAGACTTGAGACAGAGACTGAGACAGAGACTGCAGACTTGAACAGAGACTGAGACAGAGACTGAGACTGAGACTAGAACAGAGGACAGAGGACTGAGACTGAGACTGAGACGAGACAGCAGACAGAGAACTGAGACAGAGACAGAGACTGAACTGAGACAGAAGACTGAGACTGAGACAGAGACTGCAGACAGAGACAGAGACTGAGACTGAGACTGAGGCAGAGACTGAGACAGAGACTGAACAGAGACTGAGACAGAGTCTGAGACTGAGACAGAGGACTGAGACTGGAGACTGAGGACAGGACTGAGACAGAGACTGGAGGACGAGACTGAGACAGAGGGGACTGAACTGGCTGAGCACAGAGACAGAGATGAGACAGAGACTGAGATGAGACTGAGACAGAGACTGAGTCTGAGACAGAGACAGGAGGACTGAGACTGAGGACTGAGACAGAGACTGAGACAGAGACTGAGACAGAGGACTGAGACAGAGACTGAGACCAGAGACTGAGACAGAGACTGAGGACTGAGACAGAGACAGAGACTGAGACTGCGACTGAGACAGAGACTGAGACAGAGCTGAGACTGAGACAGAACTGAGATGAGACAGAGAACAGAGACTGAGCACTGAGACTGAGACAGAGACTGAGACTGGACAGAGACTGAGACAGAGGACTGAGACAGAGACAGAGACTGATGACAGAGACTGAGACAGAGATGAGACTGAGACAGTAGATGAGACAGAGACTGAGACTGAGACTGAGACCAGAGAAGAGACTGAGAACTGAGACAGAGACTGAGGACAGAGACAAGAGACTGAGGACAAGAGACTGAGACAGAGACTGAGACAGAGGACTGAGACAGGACTGAGACTGAGACTGATACAGAGACTGAGACAGAGACTGAAGACTGAGACAGAACTGAGACAGGGAGACTGAGGACAGAGACTGAGAAGAGACTAGACAGAGACTGAGACAGAGACAGAGACTGAGACAGATGGCAGAGACTGAGACTGAGACTGAGACAGAGACTGAACAGAACTGAGACAGAGGACAGGAGACAGAGACTGAGACAGAGACAGGAGACTGAAGCAGAGACAGAGACCTGAGACTGAGACATGAGACTGAGACTGAGACTGAGACAGAGACAGAGACAGGACTGAGACTGAGACTGAGACTGAGACGAAGACAAGACTGAGACTGAGGACAGAGACAGAGACTGAGACTTGAGACTGAGACAGAGATGAGAACTGAGACAGAGACTGAGACAGAGACTTGACGACAGAGGACTGAGACAGAGACTGAGACTGAGAAGAAGAACTGAGGACAGAGACAGAGACTGAGACTGAGAACTGAGACAGAGACTGGACAGAGACTGAGACTGAGACAGAGACTGAGACTGAGACAGAGGACAAGACTGAGACTGAGACTGAGAAAGAACTGAGACTGAGACAGAGACTGAGACAGAGACTGAGACAGAACAGAAGACTGAGACAGAGACTGAGACAGAGACTGAGACTGAGACAGAGACTGAGACAGAGACTGAGACTGAACTGAGACAGAGACAGAGACAGAACTGAGACTGAGACTGAGACAGAGACAGAGACTGAGACAAGACTGAGACAGAGACTGGACAGATGACAGAGATGAGACTGAGACTGAGACAGAGACTTGAGACAGAGACTGAGACTGAGACAGAGACTGAGACTGAGACTGAGACAGAGACTGAGACAGAGACTGAGCAGAGGACTGAGACAGAGACAGAGACTGAGACAGAGACTGAGACAGAGACAGAGACTGATGACTGAGACTGAGACAGAGACTTGGAGCAGGACTGAGACAGAGGGACTTGCAGACAGAGACTGGACAGAGACAGAGACTGAGACAGAGACAGAGACTGAGGACTGAGACAGAGACTGAGACTGAGGACAGAGATGAGACAGAGACAGAGACTGAGACTGAGACGAGACAGAGACTGAGACAGAGACTGAGACAGAGATGAGACAGAACTGAGACTGGACAGAGACGAGACAGGGAGACTGAGACTGAGACTGAGACAGAGACCTGAGACAGAGACTGAGACAGAGACTGAGAGACAGAGGGACTGAGACTGAGGGACTGCAGACAGAGACAGAGACTGAGACAGAGATGAGCTGAGGGACTGAGACAGAGACTGAGACTGAGACAGAGACAGAGACTGAGGACTGAGACGTGAGACAGAGACTGAACTGAGACAGAGACTGAGACAGAGGATGAGACAGAGACTGAACAGAGACTGAGGACTGAGACGAGACTGAGACAGAGACAGAGACGTGAGACTGAGACGAGACAGAGGACTGAGACAGAGACTGAGACTGAGACAGAGACTGAGACTGAGACAGAGACAGAGACTGAGGCTGAGACTGAGACCAGAGGACTGAGACTGAGACAGAGACTGGACAGAGACTGAGACAGAGACAGGAGACTGAGACAGAGAGCTGAGACAGAGACGTTGGACTGAGACAGAGACTAGACAGAGGACTGAGACTGAGACTGAGAACAGAGACAGGGACAGAGGACTGAGGACTGGAGGGATGAGACAGAGACAGAGACTGAGACAGAGACAGAGATGAGACTGAGACAGAGACTGAGACTGGACAAGACTGAGACAGAGACAGAGACTGAGAGTTGAGACTGAGACAAGAGACTGAACAGAGGACTAGACAGAGAACTGAGACAGAGTCTTGAGACTGAGACAGAGACTGAGGACTGAGGACTGAGACAGAACTGAGACAGGAGACTGAGGACAGGACTGGAGACAGAGACTGAGACTGAGACAGAGACTTGAGACAGGGACAGAGAGCTGGAGATCGGACTGAAGACAGAGACTGAGACAGAGACTGGACGTGAGACAGAGACTGAGACTGAGGACATGAGGACAAGAGACTGAGACTGAGACTGAGGACAGAGACTGAGACTGAGACAGAGACTGAGGACAGAGACTGAGACAGAGACCTGAGACAGAGACTGAGACTGAGACAGAGACAGGACAGAGACTGAGACTGGAGGGACTGAGACTGAGACAGAGAAGAGAAGAACTGAGACTGAGACTGAGACTGAGACAGAGACTGAGACGTGAGACTGAGACAGAGACAGAGACAGAGACTGAGTGGACTGAGCACAGAAGACTGAGGACAGAAGACAGAGACTGAGACAGAGACTGGGACGGAGGACATGAGACAGAGACTTGAGACATGAGACTGAGACTGAGACTGAGACAGAGACTGAGACGAGACTGCAGCTGAGACAGAGACTAGAGACAGAGACTGAGACAGAGACTGAGACAGAGACTGAGACGAGACAGAGGACTGAGACAGAGACTGAGACAGAGACAGAGTCTGAGACTGAGACTGAGACAGAGACTGAGACAGGGACTGAGACAGAGACTGAGACAAGAGCTGAGACAGAGACAGAGACTGAACAGAGACAGGACTGAGACTGAGACAGAGACTGAGACTGAGACAGAGACGAGACAGAGACAGAGACTGAGACTGAGACTGAACAGAGCTGAGACAGAGACTGAGACTGAGACAGAGACTGAGACTGAGACAGAGACAGAGACTCGAGACTGAGACTGAGACAGAGACTGAGGACTGGACAGAGACTGAGACAGAGACTGAGACAGAGACGAGACAGAGACTGAGACTAGACAGAGGACAGAGACAGAAGACTGAGACTGAGACTGAGACTTGAGGACAAGAGACAGAACAGAGACTGAGACTGAGACTGAGGACTGAGACAGAACTGAGACTGAGGACTGAGACAGAGACAGAGACAGAACTGAGACTGAGACAGAGACTTTGAGACAAGACAGAGACTGAGACGAGACTGAGACAGAGACTGCAGACAGAGGACTGAGACAGAGACTGAGACTGAGACCGAGACAGAGACTTGAGACAGAGGGACTGAGACTGAGACAGAGACTGAGACAGATGACTGAGAACAGAGACTTGAGACAGGACAGAGACTGAGACAGAGACTGAGACAGGAGGACAGAGACTGAGACTGAGACTGAGGGACAGAGGACTGAAGACAGAGACTGAGACAGAGGACTGAGACAGAGACAGCAGCTGAGACAGAGACAGAGACTTTTGAGACTGAGACAGGACGGAGGACTGAGACAGAGCTGAGACAGGACAGAGATAGACTGAGACTGAGGATGAGACTGAACAGAGGACTTGAGACTGAGACAGAGACAGAGACTGAGACTGAGACCAGAGACTGAGACTGAGACAGAGACTGAGACCAGAGACTGAGACAGAGACTGAGACAGAGATGAGACGAGACTGAGACTGAGACAGAGACTGAGACAGAGGACAGAGACTGAGACAGAGACTAGACAGAGACTGAGACAGAGACTGAGACAGAGACTGAAGACGAGAGACTGAGGGACAGAGAACTGGAGACGAGGACTGAGATGAGACAGAGACTGAGACAGAGACTGAGACAGGAGACTGAGACAGAGACTGAGACAGAGACCAGAGACTGAGACAGAGACTGAGACAGAACAGAGACTGAGACTGAGACTGAGACAGAGACTGAGACAGAGACTGAGACAGAGGACTGAGACAGAGACTTGAGACAGAGACAGAGACTGAGACAGAGACAGAGACTGAGACTGAAGACAGAGGACTGAGACTGAGACAGAGACTGCAGACAGAGACAGAGACTGAGACTGAGACTGAGACAGAGACTAGAACAGAGGACTGAGCAGAGGGACTTGAGACAGAACTGAGACAGAGACAAGACTGAGACAGAGAACAGAGACTGAGACGTGAGACAGAACTGAGACTGAGACAGGAGACTGAGACAGAGACAGGGACTGAGACTGAGACTGAGACTGAGGACTGAGACAGAGATGAGACATGAGACAGAGACAGACTGGAGACTGAGACAGAGATGGACTGAGACAGAGACTGAGGCAGAGACTGGACCAGAGACTGAGACAGAGACTGAGACAGAGATGAGACTGATACCAGAGACTGAGACAGAGGACAGAGACTGCAGACAGAGACTGAGACAGAGACTGAGACAGAAGACATGAGACAGAGGACTGAGACTGAGACTGAGACAGAGACTGAGACAGAGACTTGGGCACTGAGACAGAGACTGAAGAAACAGAGGGACTGAGACAGAGACTTGAGACAGAGACTGAGACAGAGACAGAGACTGAGGGGACAGAGACTGATGAACAGAGACAGAGACTGAGACTGAGACTGAGACAGAGACTGAGACAGAGACTGAGACAGAGACTGAGACAGAGACTGAGACAGCAGACAGAGGACGAGACAGAGACAGAGGACTGAGACTGAACAAGACTGAGAGAGACAGAGACTGAGACAGAGGACAGAGACTGAGACTGAGACTGAGGACTGAGACTGAGACAGAGACTGAGACTGAGACAGAGAACAGAGATCTGAGACTGAGACAGAGACTGAGACTGAGACAAGACTGAGGACAGAGACTGAGACAGAGAACTGCAGACAAGACTGAGACAGAGACTGAAGACTGGACAGAGACTGAGACAGAGACAGAGACTGAGACTGAACTGAGACAAGAGGACTTGAGGACAGAGACTGGACTGAGACAGAGACTGAGACTGAGACTGAGACAGAGACAGAGACTGAGACTGAGATGAGACAGAGACTGAGACTTGAGACAGAGACTGAGACAGAGACTGAGACAGAGACTGAGACAGAGACTTGAGACAGAGGTGAGACTGAGACAGAGACTGAGACAGAACTGAGACTGAGACTGAGACTGAGACAGGAGACAGAGGACAGAGACTGAGACTGAGACTGAGACAGAGACAGAGACTGAGACTGAGACAGAGACTGAGACAGAGACTGAGACAGAGAGAGGACAGAGGGGGGGGGGGTGGGAGTTATCAGAGAGAAATGTTTTGCTTTGTGAACACACACCACACACACAACACACACACACACACACACACAACACACACACACACACAACACACACACACGGCCGATATCTGCAATTTTTCGGGAATCAGCAGGTTGAATCCGTGTATAACTGACTTGCAGTTACCTCCTGAAACAAAACAAGGCAACAAGGCCTAATAAGGAAATCCAACACAGGTGGAGGCCATCCAGCCCTCTTAGCCTGCCACGAACACCACACCAACCTATCTACACAAGATCCAATATAGAAGAAAATGCAAAAAGAAGTTTTTAATTAGGAATAAAAAACTGTTTTATTTTTGTTTTTTTTTTGTGATTTTTTTTTCAATTTGTCTTCCCTCGCGGAGGGGCATAGGCTTGGTTAAAAAACACACATCATCAACCACACAACCTTCCCCTTGACAAGACCCCCACCAAACAGCACTCAGTACACAATCACCATCAACACTCAAATACCTAAAAGTCTATCACATCCACAAACCCCTCGCTCCATAAATTCCAGGTACCTATATAATTCTAATTTAAACTATCGACTTTTTTCTGCTGCCACTACCTTCCAGGGAGACC
>JAXMNL010000201.1:43604-55959 GCA_035128595.1 Eptatretus atami | reverse complement strand
AGGGGTCTGCACCATTGCGATTTGAACTCAGATTCTGAGCTCAGCTTGATTCGTACTCTTGGCAGTTTTGTCGAGTCAGGCTCCGTGATTTGTTTCCTTCCTCGGTGTAACACACCGTCAGTAGTTGTGTATCCTTCTGCATGCTTTGTGCCTTTTTGCTTCACTGTGCCACGGCTTCCCTGGAGATGTCGGGGTTTCTCCAGATACCCTTCTGAGACGAGGCTACGGGATTTGGAATGCATCCTTCACACTCTGTTCGAAATGCTCCCTGAAAAAGCTCCAAGTTCACGACAGCTCACGTAAGCAAGGTGATCCATCATGGATCTCCTCAAGCATTTGATTCACACGATCAAAATTTCCTTATTCGGTTTAAGTTTGTGATATTGCTGACTCAGTGCCTTGGCAAGTACACTTAGCTCCACAACTATGCAGCAGTGGTCGTACTAGGTATTCTGTGTAATTAACCATCTCCTGTCTGTTTGTAAGTAGATCACGACGATGCAGCAGAGGTCGCAACTCATCCCATGAGTGTTCATCTTCTGGTTGGGGTTCGGTGCACACGGACGACGGATCGGCAAGAGGATAAAACCCGTCAAAATATAGGGTTGGAATTATTTTATTCGAAATCTTCAGGAGACTGGAAGATAATGTATCAATTTATTTTAACACACTTCACGTATTTAAAACACCACACGAACAAATGTGATCGTTTTTTTATTTTAAATCTTCTGGGATGTTTCGTTTTGACCTACAGTCTTGACATGCCGAGATGAAGCCTCGGCCTGCGTCAGGTGTGCTTATATCTTCTTTATTATAAGACACTCTGCTGATGTAAATGAGCACTCGTTTTACTCTGTGTGTGTTTACACATTACGTGCGGGAGTTTCACCTCTTGTGCGTTGTGTTATTTTTTATTTTTAAGTTTCTGCACTTCGCCCACGAGGCCGTTTGCAAGTCATTGTCTCCAATTCCAAAAGAAGAGACGTAATTCCTCTTTTAAAAAATGTTTTCAAGTTTTGTTTGTCCTGAAAATAGACGTGAGAGAACACACAGTTGTGTAAAAAATTGTCTCTTAAATCCCTTCTGAAATGGTCCTATGAAGGGTCAGACAAATCACACTGTTTGTTTTACATCGGTAGATTCTCCCTCCGAGAGATCGGGTTAAACTAATATACACGATATCTCAAAAAGTTCTGGACGGATTCGGATGAAACTTGGTGGACAGGTTGGGTGTGGAATTCGAAAGGAAGAATTGATTCAATTTTGGTGAAAATCTGATCTGGATTCAACAATTTTTTTCATGATTCTTCACCATTGAGAAATATGACAACTAATATATATTGTTGGGTTCTGCAAAAGCTCATGCCTCTAAGGCAATGGCACCAACATGCAGTGATCCCCAGGCAGTTATTTCATTAGTATTTGTGTAGTTAGTCCTCCCCTCATGTCTCGTGAGTTAATGGGACGAACGTTGCGTGGGTCTCGAAGTTGGTCGAATAAATATCTCTGTTCATACTCTGATCCCACTTAACCCTGTCCTTTTATCCATAGATAATAACAAGCATGCAAGCACAACAGCCTCAATGGGCAATTGTTTTAACCACACCACGATGCCTCCGTGCCTCGGATCATCCACATCCCCCTGCACAACAAACAACTTGCCCCGGGATTTGTGCGCCATCATTTCATTCAAATCTGCGTGCCAATTCCCAACCGGCACTCACTTACTCTGCACCTCACAACCAAATCTCACCACTTTGACTACAAACGCCTACCGCACACGGGAAAATATTCCCGCTCCCCTCGTACCCTCATTGCTACAATTCACACGCTATTTTGAGGAGCACCGCGCGATGCTCGACCACGCAACGGACGCTAATAACCCACCGCATTCACTGGGAACGTCCCGGGTGAGCGTCCGAATTGATGCAGCCTCTCATCCAGTCGTCTGACCACGGCAAGACCAGGGCAACGGGAGGGGGTCAAGAAGGGCGATCCGAGAGTTTGGTTGGGTCCAAGTGTGATTTTGGCTCATGAAGAAGCCTGTGGTGGCGAGAAAGTCCGCTGCCATCGCCATTCAGACTGCACTCGGTGCACGTTCAGGGCCAGGGTGCCGGCTCGGGAGCATGCCCATTTTTAAGTAAAAGGTCCGAGCTGTGCTGAAGTGAGAGGCATCTGAGACAGTTTTCCGGTCCGGAGCCTGGCAGGGCGTGGCTCGGCTGCTGTGACCCAATAGGGAGCAGATTTGGGCCACAGCACGTCGCTTTCCAGTCCTCGCCCACCCTTTGCTGGGGCTTATAAAGGGGTCACGGGAGCCGTTAGAGCCTCCTCCCTCTTCTTCAGAACATTATTTGTGTGTGATTGCCGTCCAAAGTGCGCTTCTTCTTCAAGGACCTGATCCAAGGCGAATGCATCCTTGAGACTCCCTTCCGTCTGTCGACGTCCTGCCACCTCGCACAGCAGACAGACCAGTGTGGAGCGCACGCGAGATATAATCGGCAGGAGATAACGCGCCATATTCGAGGTGGGAACGTCAGGCGAGCATCCCACAGAGGTACACGCTACACCTACAGACCTTTACACGCGGTTAGGATCTTTCTCCTCACGCATCTTTTCAACTCTCTCATATCACCTCTCTATCCGTTTTGTGGACGCACAACAACGTCACTGACTCGCAATCCCATTTTCCTCTGGCACGACACTGCACCTCTCACGTCGCCACATAGCACTCCTCACTCCTCACCGGTGACACCGGTATCTTTCCCACTACCCCTCCAAAGCGCCTTGGCCACGTTTGTCAGCGACCCACCAGGTATTACGGGTGCTCATCTCACCTTTTCTTTCTTTCTTGGCTCTCTAACTTTCCTCAGGTGTGTGTGGGTGTGTGATTGCGCCTGTTCTCGAGTAAGTAAGATTGCAGAAGATCGTCGGATAATCCTGCTCTGTCTTCTTTTGTAATTTGCCTTTTGTCGCACCCCACAAATTCCTTGCTATCCTGCTGTACATAAAAAATACACCCCATTCAATGTGCCACATACGTTTCCTCGCTTGATTGTAAATCAATGTGTTGTGTAGAAATGTTCCCAGCTCGTTTTCTTGTTTTCTTCCATTGGTCCAGCATGGCCCGCCCAGTTTAGCCGGGACGATCTGATTCCTAGCGTACTGCTTGGCAGTTACGCTCGGCTGCACCTGATCTGGTAAGGTGATCCGGTTTGACCAGTGCGTACCGAGGCGTGTTCCGCGAATTAGATCACGTGACCTTTTGGTAAACTATTTATTAGACGGAGGACCCGAAGTCACGTGGTCGAGTTATTGGTTGCTCGTGTCGATTAGCGACCCGCCACGTCACGAAGTTATCCTTGTGCGCGGCCTGCGATTCCGGAGAGTCTGGTGGGAACCGAGGGAGTTCACCCTCGTGGTCTTCGCCCCTGACCCATGTCCGCAACAACAGCACGATATCTCAAAGTTGTGGACAGATTCGGATGAAACTTGGTGGACTGGTTGGGTGTGTGGCAACGACGAATTGATTCGATTTTGTTGAAATCCGGATCCATATCTGGATACGAATTATTTAATTTTTTTAAGTGATTCTTCACCATTGAGAGATGGATGACAAATCAGATAAGCACTGTGTAGCATGATATTTCAAAAATGTAATGGGTCCGATAGTTTCTCATGGATCAGTATTGCGTGGGAGGTTACACCTCTACCGAGTTCCTTCTAGTCTCCGCCATCTTCGAGATGGATGGAGGTACTGTTTTCACCCTTCTGTTTGTTTGGTTGTTGTTTGTGTTTGTTTGTTTGTTTGTTGATGACAGTATTACGGAAAAACTCCTCGACGGATTTCGACGAAACTTGGTGGGGGGTTAGGTATGGTCCAAGGATCATGCCATTAATTTTGACTTGGTCCCCCCCCCCCCCCAAAAAAAATTGTTGAGAAAAAAAATTTTTTTTTTGGCATTTCTCATGTTTTAAGTGATTTCCAACCCCCCCAAAAAAAAATTGTTACCAGTCCCAGGCCCCCCAAAAAAAAAAGAAAATTTTTTTTTTTTTGGCATTTCTACATGTTTTAAGTGATTTCCAACCCCCCCCGCACCCAAAAAAAAATTGTTTACCCCCCCCAAGTGAGAAATAGTGAATAGGTTTTGCAACCTATGCTCTGGAAACAAAGGTTACCATCAATAACTCAATTATTTCTTAATACCCAACTTGTTTCCATGGAAAGTGACAGAATTTTTTGGGGGGAAATCTCTAATATCAAAAGGCACCAGTTCACCACTTGCTTGATAGTGTACCAAATTTTGTCGTAAATATTAATTTCTTGAGGGGATTGTAGTAAGCTCCGGAACGAATGTGACGGACAGAAGTACATGAACCCACTTCTATATCCCTCGCCAACTTCGTTGGTGAGACACATTCTTACGGTGAGGCATGCCGCGGCTTTTAACAGGCGGCCTTGGCTGGATTAACTTCAGGATAGAGAAAAAAGAGTCGGAATAAAGTTAATATCAGGCCAATCGATGAGATCCACACAACGCACATTGCCCTGTTTGTCCATGAGACAAGAGGAAGGGACTACCTGTCCATACTTCATCGAATAAACTTCTGGGGACAACTGTATGGTTGATGCCATCGCTTTGGAGGATGCGGTTCCGGAACCGCAACAATATTTTTGTCTAATTTATCATTTCCTTCCTTTTTGTTTCGTGGTTTTCCGTGTGTGGCAGAATACCTTTTATCCTTTTAACCCTCTTACTCCTTTTTAAAACAGGAACGACAAAACAGTTCTTATCTGATGAGAAATTTGTTTTTGATGTTTTTTGTTAACTCACTGAACTTGGATCCTTTAATTGCTTGGTCCTTCAGGAGAGGTGACGGAGCCAGCAGAATCGGTCCAAAGATTACCTGAAACCCGAGCACATCTAAGAAAAACCAAGTCCCAGTCATCAACATGTTCTGAACCTCAGCAAGCTGTACTACGGACTGAACGAATAAGCGAACAACACAACAGAAACACGAACATTGAGGGGAGACATCCGCAGGCTGAACGCATACTCTCTCAAGCTCAAAGCTACAGCCAGAAATTGAACGGAAACACGATCAATCTGAACAGGCAATCTCTCAAAAAGCCTCAGACTTTGCAACAACTTCTTCTCTCCAGGTGCTCTCAGCCACTCAACCGCGGTGCAATACCTGTCTGAATCACCAGCTGTCCATACTCCGAGTGAAGAGAGACATTTGGAATCTCAATCAGATGGAACAGTGTGCAAGAAACCGAACAGAGACACGGTCTCCGACGAAAGAGCAGGCAAATTGAACAGGCAATCCAACAGAAAGCTCAATGTTGCTCCAAAATGGGAGACAATCCAAGTCCTCCTCACCAGGTACGTCTCAGAAACCAAGAAAGGGAAATTTCTGTTCTGAAGATCAACTGCACAAACTCGAGATGAAGAGAACGTCAGCAAGATTTAAGACAGACGAAAAGCAGACAAATGCAGATCAAACAGAAATGCTCAAATTGAACAGACAATCCAAGACAAACTTAGTCTTGCCAACGTGTATGAAGTCATCCAAGCACCCTCACCAGGTTACTCCAGGAAAAAAATCCCCACGTACACATCTGTCTGGAAAACCAGGTGTCAAACTCCCTCATGAGAGAGACACGGAAACCCATTGCAGAATGGAACAGACATGAAGGAAACGAAACAGAGACACAGAGCCGCGATGAAAATACGCGGCGAATTGATGAGAATCCAACAGAATCGCTCACATCTTGCTACAGAAACGGGGATCCAGTCGCCCACCGTACGTGTCAGCAAACACTCACTTTCACTTTTGTCTGAAACACCAGGTGTCCAAACTCCTTGTGAAGAGAACAACATGAATCTCAATGCAGATGGAAGAGATAGCAAGGAACCGAACGAGACACAGTCCTCGATGAAAAACGCCGGAAATTGACAGGAAAATCCAAGAGAAAGCCTCAATCTTGCTCGAAAAATACGGGGCATTCAATTGTCCTTTTCCCAGGATGTCTCAGGGAAAACCTTCTCACTTCACAATTTGTTCTGAAACACAGTTGTCCAAACTGCTCTAAGACGAGACAACAGGAATCTCAATGCAGAATGGAAGAGACGTGCAAGGAACGAACAGGGACGACAGAGCCCCGATGAAATACGCCGTCAAATTGATCAGTAATCAACAGAACACCCCAAATCTTGTGTACAGAATACGGAGTCATCACGTAGTCCTCCACAGGTACGTCTCAAACAAACTCTCTCACTTTCACAATTTGTACTGAAACACGAGTTGTCAAACTGCCTCATCAAGAGAGACAACAGGAATCTCATATGCAGAATGGAAGAGACGTGCAAGGAAAGCGAACAGGGCGACAGAGCCCGATGAAAAAGCCGTCAATTGATAGGTACCACAGAAACCAATCTGAGTAGATAACGGAGTCAATCAAGTAGTCCTCCACAGGTACGTCTCAAACAAACACCTTCTCACTTTCACATATTTGTTCTGAAACACGAGTTGTCCAAATCCATTGTGGACGGGTCAGATGCAGAATGACAGATGAGCAACAAACCAGAGATCAGGAACTCCGATGAAAACGCCGGCAAATTGAACACGAAACCCAAGAGAAAAACCTCATTGTTGACATTACAAAATACGGGGTCCATGTCCAAGTCCCCTCACCAGGTAGTCGCAGGCAAACACATCCTCATCAACATATCTGTTCTGGCAGAGCATCTATCCAAACTCAATATATTGAGAGACATCAGAATATCACACACATGGAATGATATAAGGAAGCGAAAGAGAGCACAGTCCTCGATGAACACGCCGGGAAATTGAACAGGAAATCCAAGAAAACGTCATTGTTGCAAAAAATACGGGGTGAAGCAAGTTTCCAGGCAGACATAAGACAAATGGAGATCGAAAAAAATGCCTGGAGTGAACAGCAATCCAAGAAGGTTAACCTCACCTTGCAAACAAAATATGGAGTCAATCCAAGTATTCTCTACCAGGTCGCTCAGCAAAACACAAGCAAGTTAAACTTTCTGCTCTGCAAGATAACTGTGCAAACTCCAAGATGAATGAAACGTCAGCAAGATTACAGAAAAGACAAAAGAAGACAAATGGCGATCGAAAAAAAATGCCTTGGAGTTGAACATGATATCAAACAAGCAACCATTGCAAACAAAATATGGAGTCAATCCAAGTATTCCTCACCAGGTCGTCTCAGCAAAACACAAGCAAAGTTAAACTTTCTGCTCTGCAAGATCAAGCTGCAAACTCCAAGATGAATGAGAACGTCAGCAAGATTTACAGAAAGACAAAAAGAACAATGGGATGAAAAAAAATGCCTTGAGTTGAACAACAATCAAACAGCAACCTTCATCTTGCAAACAAAATATGAGTCAATCCAAGTATTCCTCTACCAGTCCGTCTCAGCAAACACAAGCAGTTAACTTTCTGCTTGAAGATCAACTGTGCAAACTCCAGATGAAGTGAACGTCAGCAAGATTTACAGGAAGACAAAACAGACAAATGCATCAAAAAAAATGCTTGAGTTGAACAGAATCAAACAAGACCTTCACTTGCAACAAAATATGGATCAATCCAAGTATTCCTCTCCAGGTCCGTCTCAGCAAAACACAAGCAAAGTTAAACTTTCTGTTCTAAGATCAACTGTGCAAACTAAAGATGAAGTGAGACGTCAGCAAAATAGAGAGACAAAAAAGACAGAAGATCGAAAAAAATGCTTGGAGTTGAACAAGCAATCAAACACAAACCTTCACTTGCAAACAAAATACGGAGTCAATCCAAGTATTCTCTTCCAGGTCCGTCAAGCAACACAGCGAAGTTAATTTCTGTTCTGCAAAGATACATGTGCAAACTCAAAGATGAAGAAAACGTCAGCAAGATTACAGAAAGACAAACAGACAAAGCAAAGATACAAACGAAAATGTCTGCAAATTGAACAGGCAATCAAAGAAAACCTTTGTCTTCAACCGTTTATGAAGTCAATCCAGTACCCCTCCACCAGGTACGTCTCAGGAAAATAAATCCCCACTTACACCATCTGTACTGGAACACCAGGTGTCCAAACTCCCTCTGAAGAGAGACACAGGAATCTAATGCAGAATGGACAGATATGAAGGAAACCGAACAGCACCAGTCCTCCATTGAAAAACGCCGGCGAATTGAACAGGCAATGCAACAGAAAACCTCAATGTTGCCCAAAATACGGGGTCAATCCAAGTCTCCTCTACCAGGTACGTCTGGGCAAAACACATCCTCTTACACTACCTGTTCTGAAACCCAGCTACCTGAATTCGGAGGTGAAAGAGCTTTCATGAATCTCTACGGAGAGACGAACAGAGACAGAGAAAATCGAATCGACATAAGAATGGACAAAATGCCTGCAAATTGAACAAGGAATCCAACACAAAACTTCGTGGAAACAAAATAGAAGTCATCGAAGGAGCCTGGGACTACAGCGAGGTCTTGCTCTTCAAGGGAGGATCCGAGTGCGATCACCTTTAAATCAGGACGCGGTGTCTCATTGGTGTAATCCCAAATGCTCTCTTCCCTCTCCACCAGACGTAAAAGATCACCCTCTCCAAGTTCACCACCGAAAGAATCACCTCACCGAACCACCATAATCTCCCAGGAAGTCATAAATAATATAAATAGGGAAGAGGTCGAATAGAATAAGGAGAAGAGGAAGAATCTAAAAAGAAACGAGGTTGGGGGGAGTGGTGAGTGTGGAGGAAGTGCGAATAAATAAAATACTTTTTTTTTAAACGAGGAAACAGAAAACAGTTCTTATCAAGATGAGAAGTTGTTTTTGATGTTATCTGTTACTCCCCTGACACTTCTTTAATTGCTTGTCCTTCAGGATAGGTGATGGAGTAGCAGGAATCGGACACATTACCCACAACGAAGTAATCTCAAAAAAAACCAAGTCCCATTATCCAAATTCCTGAAACCCAGCAATTTGAACTACGGACTGAACCGATCGTGAACAACAACGAAACAAACAAATTGAGAGGAGACATCCTCAGGCTGAACAGATACTCCCAAGCTCAACAGTAACATCACACCATAGACAGTGAAACCAACGAAAACACGATCAAGTCTTACTCTGAGCTGAACAAAGAACCAGGAAGTCAAACTCCAGCAAAGGGAAGGGAAACCCAGGAAATCGAGATGTATGAATATCAAACAGAGACGTCTCAGTGAATTTTTGGTAAGTTAATTCCGTTGGTAAGTTAATCTGTTGGAAGTAATCCATTGGTAAGGGAATTGAAATTCGTTTTTCTTTTGCTATATTTTGCTTTTTCGGCGTTATCTTCACTTACTGTTAAGAACCAATGAGGTTCTCGTAAAGTAAAATCGTATGGCAGTAGTAATCGTTATACTTTGACAGAATTGAATGAATAGTTTTTCCTTGGTCATATTTTTCTTTTTCCTCTGGTTGATGTGGAAACCTAGGGCTGAGCCTCCACACCACGTGCTCAAGAAAATGATACATAACTCGAAATTGCATAAATATAGGAATTTTAAACTCCCATGCACTGTCTGGACCCCAGAGCTCTTAAATGAGGTTATCATTCAGCATGTAACGTGCTGCGGTTAGACGTTTACCCGCTCAGACAACAATCGAGCAACTTGTGTAGCGAGATAGACAGACGATAGATTATGGTTGTCTTTGCTATTCCCGAAGCTTTGCACTTATAAGCTTTATATTTTTTAAAAATGCTTCCAATCTCCAAAAACAACTCAGTTCATCTGAGCCCAGATATAAACGGTCACACACTCGGTGATATCAAAGTGTGTGCCGTTCCTCTGACGGACCCCCCCCCCCGTTTTAAGCTGGGCGTCCGCGCCTACAGACATTAACATTTTATTTTTTGTGTACAAAGTCGAGGATTGATGAAAGAGCTCGTACTTGTAACTGAACGGATCAGGACGCAACAGCCAGAAAGGAACATTTAGATGAGTGGGTGAACACAACAGCCAGAGTTGACAAGGCTCACCCCTTCTCGGTTGGTGCTATTGCGCTGCTGCTGTTCTTCATCTTCGTCGCTGCTGCTGGTTTTCGTCTCGGGCTGCTGCAATGTGCTGTACTGCTGGTTTGTGAGGTCTTCGTTGCTTTTTGTCGCTGGGCTTGAGCGGTTTTGTGGTTGCTTGGTGGGCTCTGGCATGGCTGCCTGCTGAGTTTCCAGTGAAGTCCTGAGAAATGGGGGAGACACAACGGAGTGAGCTGTACCGGACTGCTGAAGCGGCCCAAGCAAGTCCCAGCGCCGGGTTGAGGAAGCTCACCCGTGTGGAAAATAGACACACTGTGTGATGCGTGCGCCATCAGTGCCGCCTGAAGAAAGGTATCGTCTCGTCAATCCCCTCAAAGTCTTGTGTACCCACCAAAACTTAATGCATTCACGTGTAATTGCAAACAGGTTGTATGTGTCCTTTGGGGCTCGTTGTCATAAGTTACTGGTTTTATATCAGGATCGCGCACGAGGGCGGTCCATGTTTTTGGTCAATCCCCCCCCCCCACCCCTTTTTTCCCTCTGTGTATAAACCCCTGTTTGATGAAAAAGTTCATCGTTTGAACGTTTACAACGTGGTAAGTGGCTTGGAGGCCTCATTGGTATGTATCTGTTTAAGCTACTCGCTGATGATCTCCGCCAACAGTGATGAAACCGGTCCGGTCAGCTGAAGGTGTATAGCATTGGGATTCTCATGTGTGTACTCTGTGGTGAACGTCCTATAGTTTGTTGAGGAACTCCTGGGAAAGGTTTGAAGCACGGAGCGCTTACCGTTGTGCGGTCTTCTTGGTTGCTTTACAAACCAGCTTCTTCAGCTTGAAGTGTGGAGGGGTCTTTTATTTATATGTATTATGTATTATATTTATATGTAACTAAGTGAGGGTGTGCTTACACATTGTGTAAGCAGACGAACCGTGCTTCCCCATTGTCTTTGGGTCGCTCACCTACAATTTTATGCCTGGTGTTGGCTTCGTGTGTGGTTGGGTGGTTTGGTCCTGAGGTCAATATCTGCTTGGTTGTAATGTTATTTTTTGTACCACACCGTCGAGGGCTCGTATGAGAGATAACACACACATACGTACTGTTATCGGTTGTGGTAAATTCACAGACCACCATTCAGGTTCCGAAGATCATTATGCGATAAGTGTGTGTTCCAGGTTAGATTTCCCCCACTTAGATGTATACACGGAATTATTCGTAGTGCCGGGCTGTGACACTTGCATGTGCGTTATTTGTCCTGCTCTTTATTCTTAAACAACATCTCCTAACCACCTTCGCCAAACCGCCAACATCTCCTCAACCAACCTTCGCCACAACAGCCATCATGCTCTCAACCACCTCGCCAACCGCCAAACATCTCTCACTCACCTTTCGCCACAACGCGCCAACATCTCTCACACCTTCGCCACCAACCGCAACATCTCCTCACACCTTCGCCACAGCCCAACATCTTCCTCACCATTCAGATCTCCGACAAACGCCGCAATCATTTCGCCACAACGGCAATCCACAACGAACGGCAATCTCCGCCGACAAACTGAAAGCGGATCCCTCGTTGGAGCGAAAGCCGCTGATTCCTACCACGTCCCTGTTGAGCGGCAAGATCGGATCAGAATGACAAAAGGGGACAAAGCCCAGCGGGAGTGACCGGGTCGGAGGTGAAAGACTCAACACCACCCCCAAGCACGATAAAAGGCCGGGCTGAAACGTCGACGAGAGCAGTGAGATTGCAGCTGGAGTCTGCAGTTGGGATTTGAGCCTGGATCCAAGTCAAGCCTGCAGTGTCCGTGAGAGTTTTGTGGTCGGTGGAGGCGAGCAAAGTCGCCAGCCGGATAGAAGTCCGCACAGCCAGGCATAACGGTCCGGAGGTGATCGGTGCCCGGGAACGGTCCGAGAGAGCGCTGAGGAGTGGAGCTGGGCTCTTAGAGAGCAATCAACTCAAATGAGCAAGGCCCGTTCGTCCGCTGAGGCATCGTCGCCCAGCCCGATCGACCAATGGCCCGCACGGGCAGGCTGGACCAACCGAGCTGCCATTACACCAGCGCGTGTTGACGAGACAGTACGGAGGGTCGCCGAACCAGGCCCAGCGGATCACCAGAGGGTGGCAGGTAACCTGCCACGGTCTCTGCGGACTCATTCCGTCTTCCAAGCTTCCGAGGATACATTAAAGGCTACGCCCTGGTTCCCCTTTCCCTTTTTTGGGGTTTTGTGCATGGAAGTCTTGCGCCTTGGTCCGATAGTAGAATTGTTGTTAAGTGGTAATGGTATCCTAATAAATAGACAGACGGCTGTAGGTT
>JAXMNL010000201.1:33464-43579 GCA_035128595.1 Eptatretus atami | reverse complement strand
AGAAGGAGTATCGGGACGGGTGAGGATAAGTCTTGCGTGAGTCCAAGAGTCGTTACCCTGAAAAGAGCCACACAAAGAAGCTCAGTTACCATCAAAATACCTGAACGCGTCAAACACAATTACAAATTGAGAATTTGGAATTCGATGTTGTCTAATTCAGGGAACAATTCAACATCCTGTTGACTGTGTGATGGATGCCTAAACAGGGTGGATGTTTGGCAGGTGTCCATCCTTCGGTCAGAACTTGCTGGTGTGGCACAGAGGTTCATCGTCACCACCTCAAATGAAGAGGTGATTACTGTATTAGAGGTAAGTAGAAAAAACGCACTGCCAACCATAATTTGTACTAAACTCTACTCAACAATTTGAAAACAAAGAGGAAAGAGCAGCTCAGCTCAAGCAACTTATATGCGTGCTCCAAGAATGCACCGAAGCCGGTGCTCGAGTTCCGACACAAAGACATTTATATTTTTGATTTCATAACGCACGCTACTTGTGACACTCAGGCACACGAGCAATGACACGTCACTGAAAATACTGGCTTGTTGTCATTGATTCCGCACCGTGACGATGAGTTTTGGATGCTAGGAACCGGAGCCTTGTTCGGGTGGTGCTCCAGTGGGGGACGAGTAAAGGTGTACTGGGCTTTTCTTCTCACGATCCAAACCCGGAGGGCGTAAATGTCTCCCGTGTACCTTTGCATGGAAATACCACCAGCCCCTTCTCTTCCAGCGTGTAAATAATTGTTCTCGTCTCCCTCGTCGGAGTGGAACGCAAAGATCAGAACAAAGTCGTGATTAGAGTATTAATATAAGAATGATGTCACAACCGTACACGGTGGGCCTATATTGGCGTGTGACGTGCGCAATGATGGTGGTGGGTAAAACGTTTCAATGTTTTTCCTTTACACTTACTGTACATGCAATCCGAGTGAGTGAGTCAAGGAGAATTACCATGTTGTCAGATCATTGGCAAAAAAAAACACCTGTGTGACTCGTGAATGACCGACTGCGGAGCAGGTAACGGTGTTGGGCTTTTATGTGAGGGTGGTGGCTTGGGATCCTTTGATCTGAGTTCAAATTCTGCTCAGCTGTTGAATTAATACCAGGTGGGTTGACTCAGCTGTCATCCTTTTTCCGAGGTTGCAAAGTGAAGTACCAGCTTATGGGATGATTGAGTGCATTTGAAGTATCCTGCGTCGGAGTGGCGACCCATCCAGATTGAGCGCCAGCTATGACAGGAAGGTGCTTCGCAGTACGACGCTCTCTCTGTAAGAGTATGGGTCCCATGGATTGGATTTGGAGCGGAATCTTGAATGTCCTCAGGGCAACAATTGAAGGACAATGCTGCCTGAGACAAGGCCAAACACAAACAAAGTACACCCTCCTCCCCAAATACTGGACGCGGAGTATCAATAACACAGGAGGGAGTATGGGTTCAAACTCCACACCAAAAACTCAGCGATGTTGAAAATGTGGGGACAGGAATCTGTCTGTAAAATGTGGAAACTTGCAATACCTGGAGGTGGAAAATCACCCCCGCCCCTCGCCCACCCATCACCTGGAGTGGGCTGCATGATACACATTACATGGAGAATTAGCGTCCCGCTCCTTCCTCCTTCCACCCATCAAGAACACCGGCGAGATAAAACACCCCACACATGAATTGGGAGCATGATGATCTCTGCAGGCAAATCTGGATGGAGTCGGCCAGAAATGTAGGGAGGAGCCACGACAACAACACAACAAACCCGGTCCGTGACAACACCGGTCCGTGACAACACCGCTCGTAACTAATGGTAAGGTGATGTATCTTTTGGTTATCAGGTGATGAAGAATGCATCATTCGCTGGAAGCGTGCTACGGGCTGATCAGTCCCCTGTTTAAAAAAGCTGGGTGTTCATTTGTGCCGACCTCGGAGCTGAGTACGATGGCCGATGAGTTTTCTCATTGAGACAAGTTGGTGGTCTCTTTGGCTTCTTCGCCACCCTTCTGGTCTTTGCAAAACTCTGCTCTTTACGTGGTTGGTTACTGTACCCTCCTCCCCCCCTCACACCCAGGTTCTTGCGTGTGCACCCAAACCCCTTCTGGTGAAACTACTGAAATCCAGAATACTACATCACGTCCCTGCATTTGTCCTCTTTTTTCCTCTGTTGGAACAACTTCCAATCAGTTTATGGCAGAATGATAGTCGGTCGGGTGGTCGGTTTAATGGACAGATGATCAGTCGGTTGGGTGGTCAGTTATCGGACGGTGATCGGGCGGTTGGGTGGTCGGTTATTGATGATTGCTCGGTTGGTGTCAGTTTATGGACGATGATCGGAGGTTGGGTGTCGGTTATGGAATATCGTCGGTTTATGGACTGATGATCGGTCGGGGTGGTCGGTTATGGACGGATGATCGGTGGGTGGTCGGTTTATGGACGGATGATCGGTCGGGTGGTCGGTTATGGACTGATGATCGGTCGGTCGGTTATGGAAGGATGATCGGTCGGGTGGTGGTTATTGAAGGTGATCGTCGGGTGGTCGGTTTATGGAAGGATATCGGTCGGGTGGTCGGTTATGACGGATGATCAGTTATGGACGGATGGATCGGTCCGGGTGGTCGGTTTATGGAAGGATGATTCGGTCGGTTATGGCGGATGATCGTTTTGGGTGGTCGTTATGGACGGATGATCGGTCCGTGGTCGGTTATGGAAGGATGATCGGTCGGGTGGTCGGTTCATGGAAGGATCGCACTGGTCCGGGTGGAACGGTTAACGCGAAGCGACTGATCGTCGGCGTGGCTCAGTTATGGCAGGAATCTGATCAGGTTCGGGTGTCGGTTATGGAACCGGATGATCGGTTCGGTGGTCGGCTTATAGAAGATGATCGGCTCCGGGTGGTCGGCTTTATGGAAGGACGATCGGCTCGGCGTGCGTCGGCCTTACTCGGACGGATGATCGGTCGGCTCGGTTATGCGAAGGCATGATCGTCGGCGTCGGTCCGGTCTATGGAAGATGCTCGGTCGGCGGCGGTCGGTTATGGACGCGATGATCGCGCTGGCGTGGTTCGGCTATCGGACGGATGCATCGCGTTCGGCGTCGGTCGGTTATGGAGAGGATATAGCTCGGGTGGTCGGCTTATGGCGGATGATCTGGTCGCGTTGGCTCGCGTTAGAACTTCCTTTTGATCGTCCCCATTCTCCGTCCGACCTTGTCAAGGGGAGGCACACACAAAGGGGGTCCAAACGGGTCACGCATTTTTTCTTCAACACGACTTAGGCCAGGCGGGAGCCACCATCTGTTTATCTGGTGAGATACGCTGAACACTTTCGCAACATCGACAATCTTTACTCTTACACTCCATCTTTGGACCATCATACGACAGATCATAACGGCAACTATCAATGGTGAACCACCTCAGTGCCATTTACACAACAATACTTTTTAACAACGAAATGCAAACAACAGAATGCAACATGGGGCACAACAATTGAATTCTGTCTGAAACTACAATGCAGCTTCGTTTTGCGTTGTCTGTTGTTGGTTGTTTTCGCATGGCAGCTCAGGCTGCTGGCTTGCACCTCATTTTTCTGGAATGCCGACTCGTGCCGCTGATGCGTGCCCCTGTCTACGCGCGTAAGCGGTACTCAATCTTTCGCGACCTCGGAAGGAAGACGGCTGAATCAACCCACCGCTGGTCGGTTTTATTTTCAACGACCAGCACAGGAAATGTAAGTGCGCGTTCCAAATCGGGAATTCGTACAGCAGGAACGTCACCAACAGAAAATCTTCACACACGAAATAAAAGAGACTTATTATGCCGAACAGTTTTCGCTACAGGGAGGAAAATTAATCAAATATAATAAAATAATCCCAGAAACTATCAAATCGCCTTTGGAACAACAACAAGCCATCTCAAAAAGGAGACTATTTAATACACTGGTGTTCGACGGGACCCGACGTCACCAGAGAAGTATTCGGGCCGAACAACTGTCCGCCGCTCACAACGGTCAGCCACGTAAAACATCCCCGCCAAGAACACCCAAATCAAACCTGGAAGTCAGCTTCACATATCAAATGGAACTGCAAAAGAAACACTCACGGTACGAGGAGGAATGGGACGAATTGGACATCGAACAGGCATGCCGGGTTCGGTTCTCTGGATGTTCAACATGCAACAACACCACACGCTCCGAACTTAACGACTACACCGTAAGCAGGTGGCGGAGGAGGAAGATTGATGTTGCTTAAATCGTTGAGTGCGGCAATCGAAGAAAGGCCAAGCTCAATGTCTTCTGGCACCTCGTTAAAACTTCCATTTTTTTTTCTCCTCGTATAACTCTCCACCGTGTCTTTGCCCTTTCATCCATCTGTCATCTATCTATAATTCCAGCATGTGTGTCGTCGTGTCGTGTGTGTGTGTGTGTGTGCTGTGTGGGTGTCGCTGTGTCGTGTGTGTGTGCTGTCGTGACCACTGTTTCTCGCACCTCTGGTCCGCATCTAATCTGCAACCTTGCGCCCAGGTACTACTTGCTGGGGCGCTGAGATGTGCCTTTTCAAGGTTTGATATTAATCGGACAAGAGCTTCCAAGTTATGGCCATTTATTTACCCACGCAATGACCACGACACGCTTGCCTGATCCGGGCGTGGCCGATGGGGGACGAGACTCAGCCGCGTTCCCATTACGGGTTACAACGCGGACATTCGGATAGTGATGACTTCCTGGTATTCTAATAATTTTCTCGATTTTTTATGCGCATTTATGATAAACCAATGCCCAATCCAGTCGTCGTTTTACGAGAGCGACAGGACACCGGCCTGTGTGGTTGTTTGAAAAGTTTTTTTGTTTGTTTTTTTTTTCCACGTACGGCCACGCACGTACGCGACACGCGAGAGGGCAAACGCCTGTGGTGGTTTGTTGTTTCTTTCTGCAGTTTTTTTTTTTTTTTTTTGCATGTAGGCCACAACGGTATGGCAACGGCTAGTCAATTCAAAATGAATTGATGTGTAAGAATTGACTGCTCACTTACCGGCCAAAAACTGCGGATCTTTTCTTTGTTCTCCAGAAGGAGAAACTGGCTCCGCTCTGATAGACGGTTGCGCCCCGTGGAACGTTTCCGCCCGTGGCGGGTCACCGTGACCCGCTTAGGTACATTCATCCGCCGTTCCTCGACTCCTTCTCTTCTTTTTCCTCCCGTTGTCCACCTGCTGCAGCACGGTCCCAGCTGTGTTAAACCTGCTCAGATCTGCGCCGTCTGGCATGAGACCTGTAACCGCAGGGAAAAGCCGACGAGGCGACGCCAAAGGAGGCGAACAGAGCACACACGTGACTGTGATGCCCATGGCGTGATGCTGACGTGCTCACACAGAACGAACGACACTTCTCAACACTTTTGCAAAGGTTAGAACATCAACAAACATGGAACTCATTTGTATTTGGTCGAGGTGCTCTCGCCCGGTGATGAGGACTGCTGATTTGTAGACCGTCAGCAGGAGACATAACGACTTGATGGGCTGCAAAGCTGCACGTGCAAGATGGTTTGTGGACGCTACCTCTGTGAGATTCACCTGCAGACACACCATCGTCACACAGGTAGCATGAGAAATACTTTTGCCAATATGCTTCGAGCTTGCATCCACACGAGAACCCTTGCCATGAGCAATATTTGAGGCAGTAGCATGTATAAGTTATCCTAATATCATAGGAGTTATCTTGCTCGAAGGAAGGTAGCAACCCTCCTCCACTCCTCGCGCACACTCGCAACACCCCGCCAGCAAGGACCCGATAGCCGGTCCCACACCTGGGTGTCACGAGGAATGTTTGTGTGCGAATGAAAACTAAAACGTTTCAACGGTTTTTTCGTCCGAAATATGATGGACGCAACCAAGTTACCGAGACTGTTGCCATGCAACACATTCAGCTCATCACAAGCCGTGACGTCATCAGGTTGAAGATCATGTCACAAGTGATAGATTATCTGCGCAATGTGAAAGTTTAAACGTTCCCCACGGTTTTTGAAACAAAAACAAAGATTTAAACAACCTCACCTTCAATGACAGGACAAGGACAAAGGTTCGATGGATCAGGAAATCCGAAGTAAGATAAATAAATAATTAACTCTCTCAGAACACCGTGGGCCAATTCGGACGGAAGCCTCAGTGGACGAACAGACCCAGACACAGGGCACGAGTTTGTCGATAATAAAATGAATATTCCAAGAGGGACCGGACATGGTGTCGCGATGGTGGTCGGTCCGAGTTGGGGTGATGGTGACGCTCACACACCACCCGTCACAGACGTTTTCAATCCGAATCCGTCCACAACTTTTTTGAGACATCCGCTCACAGACAGAACAACAGGTTTGAAAACATCAACCTCCATCTACTTGGGATGGCGAAGGATATCCATGGACTCACTGAGATCAGCGCCGAGTGAAGGCCTCACGACGTGGAACAGAACAGTGGACGAAGAACACGGAGAGCTCCTGAAGGAGGCGTGTCTAATCATGTGAGGTCACCGACTCGTCCGGTGAAAACTGACAGAAGATCACGCGAACAGTTACGGAAGCATTCTCCCTGATAAACGTAATCGAAGAACTCCTATGGTTACAACAGTTTACCAGATCTGCGTCACAGGAGGGAAAAAGTACGAAATATTGCTTCCTTGGAACTGCGGACATAACAATAATTAACCGTGTTGTAATCCCTGACGGTGTAATCCGCAGCAGTATCGGCGTTAACACTCGAACAATCTCACTACGATGGATGTTCCGCCGCTGCGCGAATCAGTTCGAATACTTGCTTGGATTTTATTTCATTTATTTATTTGACAAAGAAATCCTGCCACAAGTCCACCGGGACGTGAAGTCAAGGAGCAAGGGCTTGGGAGGAGCTTAGCAGGGGGAGAGTTAGGGGGGAGGAGCTCTAGAGGGGAGGAGCTTAGAGGGGAGGGAGCTTACGAGGGCGGCGAGCGAGCTTAGCATGGAGGGGAGGAGGGGCAAGGGGAAGGACCGGAACCAATCACAAGGACGGGGTGGTGGATTATGTAAGGTGGATGTGGGGAGACGCGCAAGGTCGACACAGTTCAGCAATGGAAGCGGGAAAAAGTTAAATTCTGTTTTTTAAAACTATTTCTCTCCACTCCTCTTTCCCCCTTCATTCTGATTTCGTCGAAATTGTTGTTGAGGTCAATATTTCCCTTGGGTGTCCTCCGTCACCTTCTACAATCCACAACATGCAACACCTTGAGACACAACACTTGACATGCTACCTGTGCAAGGTCGACCGAGTGACCCGTTTACTGTGATCGTTTCGAGCTAAAGGATTTTGTTTTTTATTATAATATAAAATTAAAAAGGGACAGTCGGGTCGGGTCGGTTCGCTTTTGTGGCCGACGAGGCCAACGAACGAAAAATTTAATAAATTAATTTTATATGTTTGATTGAACGTCATTCTCAGGATTATCGTCCCGTGTTTGCTGCGGCACGGCCATCGGTGAGCCGATCCCGTCTCCATGGCACAATCCACTTGTTTAAACCGGAAGTGCCGACGTTTTGACTCCACCACATTTAAAAAATGACGTCAAGTTTCAGTGAAATGCCAAATCAGTGTTAAAACCAAATGGACACGTTTCACACGTGAAATCATTGAAGAAGTCGCATGAATAAAAAGTTTTCGTAGCGAATTACGATAATAAAATGAGGAGAGAAGCTAAAGAAGAATCACGTGGTTCGCGCATGCGCACTGATCGCCTCGTTTGAATCGAGGAGAAACGGTTTCTCCACTGCCGTTGATGGATCGAGTGAGTTCGTCGGTTTAAACTTCATGTTTAAAAACCGTTGAGTGCTTCATACTGACGGGTGTGATGTGATGTTTGAAGTATTGAACGGTGGAGACATGATAAGTGCAGAAGAGTTTTCAGTCGAAGCGGCAATTGGGCAGTCTGCGTTTTGGCGGGAATCCGAGAAATCGGGCCAGTCTGCGTTTTGGCGGGAATCCGAGAAATCGGGCCAGTCGCGTTTTGGCGGGAATCCGAGAAATCGGGCCAGTCTGCGTTTTGCGGGAATCCGAGAATCGGCCAGTCTGCGTTTTTGGCGGAATCGAGAAATCGGCCAGTCTGCGTTTTTGGCGGAATCCGAGAAATCGGGCCTAATTAATGGCACAGCGTCGCGTGTGAAGTTCATTGTGTGCGATCCTTGTGTGAGTGTAAATAAAAGGAGAGTGATGACGGCGGGACACAAGGATTGGAAGGGACTTTTGAAGGAAGAGGACATTTGGCCCATCGAGCCTGTGTTACGGTTATGTTTTCACCCCTGTCTGGTTGTTAGCAGGATATCTCAAAACGTTGTGAACGGATTCTACGAAATGTAGTGGACAGGTTGTGTGTGTGACGAGGACGAATTGATTCAGATCGGATCCAGGTACGGCCTACCTGTGTGATATAAAAGGTGAACTATTCAGCCTGGCGGAGGTGTGGCTCCACCGAGTGTCCGTTCATTGTTCAGTGTGAGAATGTCCTTTTCATGATCCGAGCGTCTGATTTATCCTTGAGTATGGTTTTGAGTCCGAAGAAGGAGTTTGACCTCTGTGAAGAGGTTGTGGGTCATCACGTGTGTTGTTTGCCATCTCTGATTATACCTCCCCCCCCCCCCCTTCAGCACTTTACCAACCATTGATGTCAAACTTCAGGGCGGTAGTTCTCAGAGCTTGCTTGCTTCTGTCTTATGAATGGTTGATAGGTAGTCCATTTTCCAATCCTGTGGAAGCCTCTTCATCGAGAGACTTTGGAGATCATCAGTGGAGGTTCTGCAATGACATGAGCTCTCTCTCTTTCAACATCTTGGATGATACAGTCCGTCCTGCAAACTTTGAGCTCTTTCGGGCGAAGCTTTTTTCTACTGTCTCTGTAGTTTGGGACGCACCCAACTCAGGCCTTGAAAGTGCTGCTCCATTATGGGTACATACACAGGTCCTCATCGTGTGAATACACTGCTGAAGAAGCCGTTCAATATGTCTGCTTTCTCACCATCGTTTCAGATAACTTTCAGAGGGGTCTGCACCATTGCGATTTGAACTCAGATTCGAGCTAGCTTGATTCGTCTCTTGGAGTTTTGTCGAGTCAGGCTCCGTGATTTGTTTCCTTCCTCGGTGTGTAACACACCGTCAGTAGTCTGTACCTTCTGCATGCTTGTGCCTTTTTGCGTCACTGTGCCACGGCTTCCCTGGAGATGTCGGGGTTTCTCCAGATCCCTTCTGAGACGAGGCTGCGGATTTGGAATGCATCCTTCCACATCTGTTCGAAATGCTGCCTGAAAAAGCTCCAAGATTCACGACAGCTCAGTAAGCAAGGTGATCCACCTTGGATCTCCTCAGCATTTGATTCACACGATCAAAATTTCCTTATTCGGTTTAAGTTTGGTGATATTGCTGACTCACTGCCTTGCAAGTACACTTAGCTCCAAACTTGCAGCAGTGGTCGTAACTAGGTATTCTGTGTAATTACCACCCTCCTGTCTGTTTGTAAGTAGATCACGACGATGAAGCAGAGTCGCAACTCATCCCAGAGTGTTCATCTTCTGGTTGGGGTTCGGTGCCACGGACGACGGATCGCAAGAGATAAAACCCGTCAAAATATCAGGTTGGAATTATTTTTTCGAAATTTCAAGAGACTGGAAGACATTATGTATCAATTTATTTTAAAACACTACACGAACAAATGTGATCGGATTTTTATTTTATTTTTAATCTTCGGATGTTTCGTTTTGACCTACAGCCTCTTGAGCATGCCAGAATCTGAAGCCTCGGCCTAGCGTCAGGTGTGCTTATTTCTTTTCTTTATTATGACACCCTGCTGATGTAAATGAGCACTCGTTTTACTCTGGTGTGTTTCACATAACGTGCAGAGATTTTCACTCCTTGTGCGTTGTTTTATTTATTTTTTTTAAAGTTTCTGTACTTCGTCCACGAGGCCCTGTTTGCAAGTCACTGTCTGCAATTCCAATATAAGAGATGTAAGTCCTCTTTCATGAAAAATGTTTTTCAAGTTTTGTTTTGTCCTGTTTGTTTGTTTTCAGGAGAACACACAATTGTATTAAAAATTGTCCTTTAAATCCCTTCTTAAATCGTCCTTATG
>JAXMNL010000201.1:0-11519 GCA_035128595.1 Eptatretus atami | reverse complement strand
GTTGTGAAGAGAGACAACAGAATCTCATGCATGAATGGAAGACTGCAAGATACGACGAGACAAGTCTCCGATGAAAAACGCCGGCAATTGAACCGGATCAAGAGAAAAACCTCAACTTGTGTCCAGAATTGGAGTCAATTCCAAGTCTCCTCTACAGGTATGCTAGGAAACACCTCTCAATTCCACGATTGTTCTGAACACCAGGTGTCACAACTGCCCTCATGACAAGAGACATCAGAAATCTTCAACGCAGATTGAACAGATAAGGAAGGAAACCGAGCAGAGACCAGCCTCCGATAAAACGCCGGCGATGAACGAAATCCAAGAGAAAACCTCAATGTGCGTAAGAAAACGGAGTCGTCTAAGCACCTCTCTACCAGGTAAATTCAGCCAAGTACAGCACTGACACTACTGTTCTGCAAAGCCAGCTGTCATATCCGAGATAAGAGAGATCAACATTCAGAATCTCACGAAGAATGGAACGATATGCAGAAACCAAACGAGACCAAGTCTCCTATGTGTGGTCTCCGATGAACAACGCCGGCAAATTGAACAGGCAATCCAAGAGAAGCTCAATCTTGGCTCACAAAATACGGAGTAATCCAAGTACACCTCCACCAGGTATCTCAGGGAACACATTCACTTCACATCCTGTTCTGAAACACCAGCTGTCCAACTCCTTGGTGAAGAGAGACAACAGGAATTCAACGCAGGAAATGGAACAGATACAAGAAAACCAAACAGAGACCAGCTCTATGTTGTGGTCCTCCGATAACAAAACCCGGCAAATGAAAGGCAATCCAAGAGAAAGCCTCAATCTTGCTCACAAAATACGGACATCCAAGTCCTCTCTACCAGATACTCCAGGAAACACTCTCATTCACAATTTTTTCTGAAACACCAGGTGTCAAACTCCCTGTGAAGAGACAATCAGAATCTACTGCAGAATGGAAAGACATGAAGGAAACGAACAGAGACCAGTCCTCGATGAAAAATCCGCCGGCGAGAGAGAGAGAGAGAGAGAGAGAGCACAAGGCAAGTCCCCTTCAACATTCAGCTTGTTTCTGTACTTGGTCTTGACAGCAACGAGCGTTTGAAAATGCAGCTTCACAAAGACACGTCGATCCAAACATTGTCAGAATCCGAAGAGCTTGATGTGAGATCAAAGGGTCAACAGGAAGGTCCGTGACCCAGAACGTCTCCAGATCCAGTTTTTTTGAAGTCTTCTTCAGCCGAGGAGTTGAACTTTAACTCAAGAGACTCCTCTCGCACTTCGTCTGAAACATCAGCCACTTCACGTTGAAATGGGTTCTTGATGAATTTCCAGGCTTCTCGCTTCTCATCAATATCCGGAAAGTATCTGATGAACTCTGCTTTCACTTCAGTCGGATGAGTAATTATTTGTTTCTTTAACTCAGAATCAAGGGATCTGTGAATGAGAGCAGAATCCAAGTTTGCAAAACTGTCTGTATTTCCATCCTGAATTGGACATTTCCAGTCAGGTCGAGTTTGGCCATGAAGGCTCGGAAAAATGAAACGGTGCGTGGTGCATGATGGTGTAGTGTTGATTGTTTTTTCCCTTGGAGTTTTGAGGTGGATGGCAGATTCAGGCGGCTTCAAAGATTTTTCGTTTACAGGGTGAGGCTGGAGATAGTAAAAATCGCTTCATTGGACTGGAACTTTTGTTCAGTGGAGATTTACTGTTCTTTCTGCTGGCGAATTCGAGTGATAAAAAATGTGCACTTCTTGTCGTAGTTCATCAGAGCGTGCTTTCTTCAAGTTCATGTTTCCCCTTCGAAAAGCATCATCGTTTTGTTTGAAAAAGCAAGGCTTGATGGTTGGCAGGGAATTCCCAATATGGCCACACAAAGCCTGTTTTGATAGAGAGATCGACTTGTTTTTAAGGCTGCGCAGGCTTTGATGAAAGTTGGACTACGCTTGAATAGCCACGGGTTATGACGGGTCCCTCAGTGTAGCAGGTTAGAGTTCTGTGGATGCTAAGGCTTGCAGCGAGTGGAGGAGGATGCAGTAACGCACCTACAGTAGATGGACGTTTTTTTCCTTTCACTTCGTTGTTATGTAAACAGATTGCAATGCAAGCAGTGGCCGAGGCTTTCCATGCAGTAGTCGATGCACCCGCTGATCCGATCGAGTCTCGACGAAAAGTTGATTTTTCCCTGGAAGAAGCTGTTGGTGATTAACTTCATCTTGAAAAGTACTGGTTGCTGGTTGTAAAGGTCATACTTTCCATGGGTAGTGGCAAGATAGTAGCTTTTTCCTCTTTTTAGCACTATTGGCTGATCAGCGGAGAACGAGGCAATAGCATGGAGTCACTGAAGTAACACTGGAGCAACAATGCAAGTTTGTTTCGGTCGAAGCCTGTGATGGGCAAATACAGGAGTAAAGTTCTGTACTGTTGTGGTTCGTGTAGAAGCTTGATCGTTGATTTGTGGCTTGGAGACATTTGCGATCGACTCTTCCCTTGACGTGGTCGTTTTGATAGAGGAGGATTTGGGAAAGCTTGTTTTGCACTAGTTCGCTTTCCCCATGAACGGTAAGCGTCTGCTGCATCGCATAACATTCTGGTGGGTTTTATGTATTGAGGTCGGCTGGCTTCGATGGTTATGGCTTCGTGTTGCTCTTTGCAATCTGACATGGTGATGCTCTGAAGATGGTAAGTGCCTTCGAAGCAACCTTTAAGTCCTGTTGCCTTGGAAATAGGCTTTGCATGGCTGGGCTTGATCTCTATCGGTTAGCTGGCTGATTTCAAGGACTTGGGGGGCCTTTGGTTGTTTCAAATGAATGCTTGGGTTGGCTAGCGTGCGAGGCAGGATGGCCATTGTCTTCGAAGTGCCGTTCGCCAAGAGTGTGAGCCAGCAGAGATGCCATCATTGTGTCAGGCTCTGTGCGGCGTATTTAGCGGCACGGTGGGGGTTTATGCCTTGTGTGTCACGGCCTTGTTGTGCTGGGAAACCAAATCGGCAAATGCGAAATATATTCGTGGAGTTACTCCGGATTTTTTTTTGTGGCACCAACTTGCGGAGAATGAATTAGTTTGAAAATTGGTACTTGTGAAGATTATGTGTTGAACTGAAAAGAGATAATTTAATATTGAAATTTAAATTATAATGTGGTGTAAATTTTGATAAAATGTGGATTTTGAAGTAACAGGAATTAGAAAATGGATAGAGCCAAGGAAGTCAAATAGAAGAGACGAAAATTATTAAATGGCGGAAGTACTGGTTTTTTTATAATATTAATCACGATGTTAGGTGCTCAAACAGCCTGTTAAGAGAATTTGTCCATAAAAAAATAATTTCGAGGAAATTCCTCTACTTTGGGTCCTCTTGCCTTAGGCTTCGTGCCTCTCCTCTGGAAAGGTTACTTTTTGCAACTTTGCGCCACCCCAAGTTGAGAGCCAATTGACGCTAAAATCCGAGTCACGCAAAAAGATGACCAATGACAAAAATATAATAAATATTATTAAAAGGGAAGAGGTGAGTGAATATGATTTATAGGAGAGAGGAGAGATTATCTATAGAGATAATACTATGTTGGGGGGTTGTGGGGAGGGAGAGTGGGTTGAAGGTGTGGATGTGGAGTTAGTGCGAAAAATGAAATAGAATATGTTTTGTTTTTTATCAAAGAAGGAAACAGAAGCAGTTCTTTACCTGGATGTAGAAGTTTGTTTTGGTATTTTAAGCAGTGCAATTCCATCCGCGTTATGGTCGCGGGAGGTTACGTTCACAAACTCCCCTCTTCCTCCTCCCCCCCCGCGAGATAAGGTGAAAAATCCGCGGGAGTGAGTTGGAGCGCCTCTGGCCCAAAAGGGTGCCTATTTTTTTTAAAAAAGCGTTCGGTGGTATAAACACTGTGGATTGGGTTTGATTATTTATATGCGAGTTTGCTTATAATTACCACCGCGCTTGTGGTGGGTGATGTTATACAGATTGGGTTTATTTAGTAAGTTGCGAGGTTGATTATTAAACGCTAGGGGGCGTGTATAAACACGATTGGGTTTAATTGTTATATCGAGTGATTTATTAAACGCTGGGGTGGGTGTTAAGATAACACGATTGGGTTTGTATTATATCGGGAGTGAGGATATTGAAAGCCGCTTGGGCGTTGTAGAAAGACTACGATTGTGGTTTTATTTAATACGGAGTGAGTTATGGTGAAAGGCGCTTGTTGTGTCGGTGTTATTAGAAACACGATTGTTTGGTTTGGAATTTATATCGGAGGTTGATTATGGTAAAAACGCTGGGGTGGTAGAAACACGATGTGGGTTTGGATTTATATCGAGTGAATATTAACAGCGCTGCGGTTGGTGGGTATAACAGTCGATTGGGTTTTTGAGAGTTTATAATCGAGTGATTATTAAACAGCTGGGTGGGGTGTAGTAAACACGATTTTGGGTGGTTGTAAGTTTATATGAGTGATTATTAAACGCTTGGGTGGTGTTATAAAACGATCCGATTGGTTTTTGATTTATATCGAGTGAATATTAAAACCGCTGGGTGGTGTATAAACACGATTGGGTTTGAATTTATATCGAGTGAATATTAAGAGCGCTGGGCGGTGTGTAAACACGAATGGGTTTCTATTTATATCGGATGTGTGATATTGAACGCTGGGCTTGTGGGTAGTAAAACACGATTGGGTTTTGATTTTTTAATGGAGGTCGAGTGAAATTATTAAGTCGGTGGGCGGTGTATAAACACGGAATTTGGGTTTTATGATTATAGTCGGGAGGTTGTGAATATAAACCTTTCCTCTGGCTGCTTGCGGTTTCCTGTTGCTTTCAGGGAAGCCTAAAAGAATTGGTGCAGGGGGCGTTTGGAGGTCTGGCATGTTCTGTGGGGTCTGTGAAGAAAAAACGTAAAAATATTCGATTAGTTCCAAGCGATAACTTTGTCTTGGTGCGTTGTGTGACTGGTCGAGGCGCCACGTGTGCCATTATATTTAATTTAGTTGCTTAATATAGAATTTAAGTATTTTATAATATTATTGACCGTGCAGAATATAGCCGGGGGGATGCTGCAGAAAAAATTAGTTAGGGTTCCAAAGGTGAAAAGAAAACCCGGCGATGAAGCGGGGGCGCGAATATGGTTGAAGCTAGCGATATAGCGGGGTTGATTAACTGTATTCTGTTTACGTCACCTGAACACTTCTTTTAATTGGCTTGGTCTATCAGGAGAGATGATGGAGTCAGCAGGAATTCGGAACCAAGATTACGCGCGACATAGCACCCGTATATTGTGCATCTCAACAAACCGAAGTCAGCAGTTATGCCAACGATGTTTCTGAAAAACCGCCAGGCAATTTGTACTCGGACTGAACCGATCGGAAGCATACGATCGGAACAGAAACTGTTTTGAGGGACAAATTGAGAAGGAGAACCATCCTCAGAGGAGATGACTGTTTCGGCTCAGGGCAGTCAACAACAACAACACGCAGTAAGGTGAGACAGTGAAACCAACAAATAGTACACGTTATCAGGAGTCTTACTTACTGCCTGAGCTGGAACAAGAAACCAAGGAAGTGCAATTCTGCCAGCAAGGAGGGAGGGAAAAAGGCACCGGAAGGAAATAGAGATACAGGGTGAATATGTGAACAGACATGACCTGATATATTTTCGAACTTTAGAGACATTCCTGCATATCGAAGGCAAAAGAAGATCACCGGTTGAGGTATATGTCTGTAACAGGACCCACCTTGCATGATTTTCGAGCAGGAGTTTATTCTAGACGTGATAGTTAGTCTCTGAAGGTAGAGATCATCGTGCGCGGATAGTCGAACAGAAGAACAGCCGTGAGTGATGTCGAGTACAGAGGTCACCTGAATATCGAAACAGAGAACCAGAAGCCTGAATATCGTTAATAGAGACATCACCGTGCACTAGTCGAACAGACGACACCTGCCATATCGGAACATAGACCACGCTGCGCATATCAAAACAGAGACACCTGCGCATATCGAACAGGAGGACAACCTGAATATGCGATACAGAGACCAGGGTGCCTGAATTGATCGAACAGAGACACGCTGCCATATCGAAGAGACACCTGCACATCGAACCAAGGACACCTGGCGCAACATCGAACAAGAGGACACTGCCATAATCGAAACGAGAATAGCCGCATGATTGCGAGGAACAGGACACGCGATGCCATAGGGGTGCGAACAGAGGGGGACTTACCTGCCATACGTCGAACAGAGACACCTGGCGCCATATCAAACAGAGACATCCTTGGAATATCGAACTAGAGACATGTTAAGGCCTGCGACAGTCGAACAGAAGCACCTGCTCATATCGAACAGAGACAGACTCTTGCATGATTGAAACAGAGACCGCCTTGCACATTCGAAGCAGAGACTACGCGTGCAAATCATCAGAGATAGCCTGCATTATCAAACCAGAGTGACACCGGGTGCATTATCGAACAAGAGACGCGCTGAAAGGTCGAGACAGAGACACTGGCCATAGGATCGAAACAAGGACGCCTGCATAATCGAACAGAGATGCCTGCATATCGAGCAAGAGACGCCTGGCATGATCGAACAGAGGACACGCTGAATATCGAGACAGAGACACCTTGAAATATCGAACAGGAGACTTCCCTGAATATCGAGGATGCAGAGACGCCCTGCTTCATGGTCGGATACAGAGACACCTGAATATCAACAGAGAGCTCCTGAATATCGAACAGAGACACCTGCCTGAATACTCGAAACAGGACATACCTGCCCATATTTCGAACAGAGGACACCTGCACATCGAACAGAGACACCGTGCCAATTATTTTGCCGAAACATGTGGTGAGACTACCTTGCATAATCAAACAGAACACCTGCCTTATATCGAAAAAATCAAGAGACACCTGTGCCATAGTCGAAACAGAAGAAACTTATGTCCTGCCATGATCAAAGCTAGAGGAGCATTTGACCTGACTATCGAAACAGACACCTGCATGATTCGGACATGAGTACATCTGGGCCATGCGAAACAGGAGATCGCTGCATATTCGTTAACAGAGACCAGCTGCATATAGATTCAGGGACACCTGCGTTATATCGAACAGTAGAACACCTGGGCATATCAGACGAGAGACAGGCCTGAATATCGGGATACATGATGACGTGGCCTGTTAAGTATCGACAGGAGACTCCTGAATATGGAACAGAGACTGCCTGAATAGGTCGAACAGAGACATCTGCGCGGATAAGTGCGGAACAGAGGTAGACTCCTGAATATCGGACGAGAGAATGCCTGCATGTCGTAATTGGGGCAGAGACACTTCTGAAATATGCAAAACAGAGACTCCGGAATATCGGAACAGAGAGCAGCCTTGCATAATCAAAACAAGAGACAACCATGAATATCGAAACAGAGAACACCGGCAATATCGGAACAGAGACAGCTTTGCAGACATCAACAGAAGACGACCTGCCATATCGAACGAGAGACCCGTGCATAATCAAAGGCAGAGACACCTGCATATGGAACAGAGACGCCCTGTACAGTCAAAGCAGAGACGCCGTGCAATATCAAACAGAGAACACCTGTATATCGAAGAGACACCTGAATATCGAACAGAGACACCGGCCATATCGAACAGAGACACCTGCATATCGAACAGAGACACACTGCCATAGTCGAACAGAGACACCTGAATATCGAACAGAGACAAGCACGTGCCAATATCCGAACAGAAGACATATTCCATGCTTATTAGGTCGAACAGAGTACGACCTGCAATGATGCGGAACATGTACGTACTGAATTTATCGAACAGAGACACCGTGCCGGATAAGTTCGATAACTAGAGACATACCGGTGAGATGATCGAAGCAGGAGAACATGCCTGGGTGTAAATCGAAATTAGGGAGACATTCGCGTTGCATTGATCGATTACAGAGACATGAACCTGCATATCGAAGATGAGACACCTGAAATATCGAACAAGAGAACAACCCATGAAATATCGAAATAGGAGACACCCTGCAATATCGGAACAGAGACACCTGCATTATCGAACAGAGACACCTGCATATCGATATTAGAGACAGCCTGTATATATGTTAATAGAGACACGCGTGAATTATCCAACAGAGCACCTGGCCATATCGAAGCAGAGACTACCTGAATACTGGCGAACAGAGAACACCTGCATATCGAACAGAGAACATTGTGATCCTGAATTAGTATGCGATAGAGAGCATGACCTGAATTTTATGATCAGTGACTATCCTGCCTATTATTCGATACAGAGACAGTTATCCTCAATATTCAATTACAGTTAGGACAGGTCCGGTGAATATGCGAACAGACAACCTGCCATGATCGAAAACAGATGACAGGGCCTGGTCATATCGACAGAGTACATCCTGCATAAGGTCGAAGCAGGTTAGAGACACCTGCAAAATCGAACAGAGACATTCCTGGCTCTATATCGAACAGAGACACCTGCATTATTTATCAAACAAAACACCTGCATGTCGAGAACGAGACACCTGCATAGTCGATGATACAGAGATCTACCTGTTCTCATATCAACAGTTAGACATCCTTGACTATCGTTAACAGTACACCTGCGCATAGATGTCGAACAGAGACATCTGCACAATCGAACAGAGACTACCTTGCTCAATAGTTATCGATACAAAGACAGCGCTGCAATATCGAAACAGAGACACTCGTGCATTATCGAACAGATTTGACTCCTGAATTATTCGATAGCAGAGAAAGCTCCTGAATATGATACAGGGGAGGACTCCCTGGAATATCGAACAGTAGACAGTTACCTGCATAATGAAGCATAGACGTGCCTTGAATATTCGAACTTAGAAGATGCGCGTGCTATGTGCGAACAGAGACGCCTGAATATGCGAACAGAGACTCCGTGAATATTCGAACAGGAGAGCACATGCCATTAGTCGGAATTAGAGTATCACCTGCTAATCGATCAGAGGACAGACTTGAATGATCAAGAGCAGAGACACCTGCCATATTCGAACAGAGACACCTGGCCATATTCGAACAGAGACAACACTGCATAATCAAACTAGTAGTCACTCTAGACAGTATCGAACAGGAGACACGACCTGCCATAATCGAAGCCAGGAGACTCTGCATATTGCAAACAAGAGGACCAACTGAATTTATCGAAGCAGAGAACACCTTGCGCTGATATTCGAGACAGAGAACACTTGCATTGCCATCGATATCAGTAGAAACTTCACTGCCATATTCGAATCAGTAGACATCCTGCATATCAGGAGCAGATGTAATCTATCCTGCGATAATGGAACAGGAGATCGCTGTACATTGTATCAGAAACGGAGAAGACGCCGCTGCTATATCAAAGCAGAGACACGCTGTATAGTCGAAGAGACATTTCTTCATGAATACGTAAAGAGACACCTGCATATCGAAGCAGACAACCTGAATATCAGAACAAGAGACACCTTGCTGCATATGCGAACCAAGACACCTGGAGATATCGAACAAGTACGAGCCTGAATATCGGAAGTAGAGACATTGTGTTTGTGTTGACCTGTGCATATCGAACAGAACACCGGTGGAAATATGCGAACAGGAGATCCCTGCCATAATTTGTCGAACAGAGAACAGGCCTGAAGTATTTCGACAGATGACACTGAAATATCGAATTAGAGACATCCTGCAGGTATCGTAGAGCATGTTAGAGATGCATCCTGCATTTAGGTCGAAGAGAGACAGCCTGAATATCGAACAGATACTACTGTAATATCGAATAGAGACAGTGATTAACTGAATATCGAATAGAGGACACCTGGCGATGATCGAACAGATGACATTTCACTGTGCTTATATCGAGAGAGAGACACTGATATTCGACAGGAAGACGACCTTTTGATATATCGATATTGAGGAGACACACTGCATATGTCGAACAGAGTACACCTGGCATAATAGAAGAGAGACACCTGCATATCGAAACCAGAGACACCTGAATATCGTATATAGATGAACACCCTGAATATCCTATACAGAGGAGCAGCCTTGCCATTATTCGTTCTTTGAACAGAAGAACCTGAATATCGAGACGAGACACCTGCATATCGAACGTGAGTAGAAGCTGAAGTATGTCGAAATAGAGACATCATGATTATATCGGGAAGCAGAAGACACTTGCCATAGTTCGAAATTCAGAGACTATACCGTGCATATCAAACAGAGACATCCTGAAGATATCGAACAGACACCTGCCATATCGAACAGAGACAACGTGCATAATGCGAACAGAGAACACCTGCCATATCGAACAGAGACAAGCACCTGCATGATTGGAACATTGGAGACACCGTGCCATATGTGGTCGATTAGCAGAGCTAGACCTGCGAAAGTCGAACAAGAGACAGGTCCGGTGCATATGGCGAAACAAGAGCGACGTGAATATCGAACAGAGACACCTGCATACCAACAGGGACAGTACCTGCCATATGGGAACAATTTTGAGACACCTGCATATGGCGAAGGTAGAGGGACACCTGAATATCTTCGAAGCAGAGAAGCCTTGGCCATGTTATGGAACAGAGGACTACGTTCTGCCAATAGTAAACAGAGACAATGGGTTGTTGTACCTGGATATTTTTCGAACTAAGAGCACGTGCATAGGTATGCGACCGAGACATGAACCTGCATATCGATATCTATAGAACATCCCTGAATAGTGCGAATAGGTTGAACGAATTTGACCTGAAGTATTCGAGTACAGAGAGCAGCCTGCCATATCGAACGAAAGGCACCTGCTATCAAACAGGAGACACCTGAATATCGAACAGACACCTGGCCATAGGTCGATGCAGAGACACCTGCATAATCGAACAGTTAGACGAGCCTGTCCATATCGAACAGAGACATCCGGTGAATATCGAAACAGAGATATCCTGCCATGTGATGCGAAAAGCAGAGTACATCTCTGTGCATATGAGTACAGAGACACCTGCATATCGAACAGAGACACCTGAATATCGAAACGAGGACACCTGCCATAATTCGTAACAGAAGACAACCTGCAACATCGAACAGAGAACACCTGCATATCAAAGCAGACACCGGTGACGTATCGAAGCAGAGACACCTGCCATAATCGAAACAGAAGAACTCTGCCTGAATATCAAACAGAGACCACCCTGAATATCGAACAAGAGACGCACCCTGCGAGATATCGACAGAGACACTTGCCATGATATAGGAGACATCCCGTGCCATATGTCGGAACAGAGACAGATCCGGGTTTCGTGTTCGATATTCAGAATTGAGTTACATTGGAGGTAGACTTCTTGGTGCATAATTGTGGACAGTGAGTAGCTGGGCCTGGCACATCGATGACGAGGTGTTAGACGTCCTGGCATTATGCAAATACCGGGAGAGACAGGTGTTTGCTGTGTATATCGAAGAGGAACAGTGTCCTGAATATTTTGTCGAACAAGGTAGTGACAGCCTGGTGGTGGGCATATCGAACAGTAAGACA
>JAXMNL010000200.1:72066-87989 GCA_035128595.1 Eptatretus atami | reverse complement strand
CGTCAGCTCCCAAATTACCCCCAACATTGCCAGGGAAGCTTTCACTTCATCAGAGCAGCAGTTCTGAGAAAGTAGCTTTTTAGGTTACAACCAACATGGAAAATTACTCCAAGGGTGGTGTCACCTACGACATCATTCAATTATTCATCAATTTTTTTTAATTACCCGCGCCGAGGAGAGGTATTGCATTTGGGTCTGTTTGGCTGTCTGTCTGTCTGTCTGTTTCTGTCTGTCTGCACAGAACTTTGGTGTTTTTCTCCACAACCACATATTGGATTGACCACGGAATTTCACCAGAGGAACGACCTGCTCGTGAAATTGTTGTGTTTATAATTATGACGTCTATCGGTCCGATGTTGGTGTGGCTGTCATGTTGGAAAAAAAAGAAGAATTATTGGACCTCTTTATCTCCAAAACAGCTCCGTGGGAAACAATTGAAACTTGGCACATGTCAAGTACTCTGCAGTGTCGAGAATACATTGTGATACTGTTTATGGATGTCATAGGTGCCTTTCATTATGACGGTCATAATTTGTATAAGTTAGAACGCTGAACATCCAATCAGTTATGAAAAATTTTTCAGGTCATTCTTAGGGTATCTTTCGGCCATAGAAAAAACATATTGATGACATCTCATTGTCTAGCGTAGTTCGGCACGAGTCATACATATATATATATATATATTGTTAAACCTTTTAAAAATCCTCTCTGAAAATGGCTGAAAAGGCGAAAATTTACAGGTATGACCACCTATCCATGAGGAACAATATATTCACACCGATGACGTAAGTAGGTGCACATTGTTTGGCCGACAGCCATTATTAGATTTACCCTAAAACCTATAAAAAATCTCTCAAACTAGCAGAGATAGAGAGAGAGAGACGAGAAAGAGAAGCAGAAGAGAGAGAGGAGACGAGAGAGGAAGAACTTTCACACAAATGTTCCCAAGCTTTGGGGGATATCAGGTGTTCAAGAATCATTATAAGTTACATGTCTGCACTACATTAGATTTGAGAAAAACTCTTTTAAATACTTCTCTTGATCCGCTTCGTTCTAGTCGTTATGGGATATGCAGGGTTTTTAAATTCAACCTCATCAGATGCATGTCTGGCAGCCGTAATTATTTAATTTTTTATCTGGTCTGTTTTCATATATTATATATAATATATATATAATATATATAGTATAACTATAATATACTACTAAGTATTATAGTATATTAATTAAGGCTCACTTGGCGTGCCTGAATGGGTTTGAGGGTAGAGTAGCAGCTGAATATGTGTGAATCCTATCCAGATCCTCTTATGACTTCATTGCTTGCTTATTGCTTGCTCAGTCGGCGCGGTCTCTTCTGATTACTCCAACACGTCAGGACTGCACCCATGTTATTATGGTTTATTGAATCAAATTCGATTTTATAGTCCCCATTCTGCAATTCAATCAAATAATACATAAGCGTCATGCGGTGCAGCTGGTCGATCAAAACAGGGGGTTGAATATCCAAGCAGGACGCTTGTACCGGTCGTCATCCAGCAGTTATATACAAGTTGTCAGTTCTAATTATGTCTCTTATTTAATACGCGAACACACCCAGGTTACACAAACGCCCACCAAAAATTAAGTCCTTGGTTGAGCGTCTGCAATGCCACTGATTGCTCTTTTTCTTGTTTGTCATTGGAGGACCCATGTGACAATCAAACCAAAATATTTCATTTAATTCTTCTTATTGCTCGGTGTCGTGACATTCAGAAATTGTCTTCGATGATTCATTGTGAAAAAAATTGTTTTTGTTACCTCCACGTGGCTGTCGCAAACCGGTTTCACCGATTGTCGTCATCTCTGTACCAATTTTTTTTTTCACCATGGTGTCAGTCAATCCACTAACCTTGACAAGAATCGAATCGCGAGTTACGCATTGGTGTTTCAGAGAAGAAGATATGTTCTTAGTTTTTATTCAGTTTTCGATTAATCCCAGCTGTGTTGCCTATCGAGTGATTTTGAAAAATTCAAACACTTCTGTAAACAAATCATCGCATCAGTCCGCATTTCGCGCCCCAAACACACTCCTCGTGAGTTTCAATTTGATCGGAGCAGCGCGCGTAGTGCCGACACTACAGTATCTCAAAAT
This sequence comes from Eptatretus atami, assembly GCA_035128595.1. Classification (NCBI taxonomy): domain Eukaryota; kingdom Metazoa; phylum Chordata; class Myxini; order Myxiniformes; family Myxinidae; genus Eptatretus; species Eptatretus atami. The sequence continues at coordinate 85,861 of JAXMNL010000200.1, read as the reverse complement.
AATGCAGAAAGAATAAAAATAAATAAGAAGAATGAATAATACTGCGAATCAATAGGAGATCAAGCATTTGTTGTGCGTATGGCTCCCAATTGAAGGCACAATACAAGTATGGTGTGTTAGTAAATAGAGGCGGAGGTGGCTTTGCTTCGGGAGGGTGCATATCCGTATCGTGGAGTAGTTGAGAAAGGTGGCATTCCCTGCGGGTTCCAGAAAGTCAAGTGAGTGTAGGTAGTATATTAATCTCCCAGATGCTTGATCTCCATAGACCACAAAGCGTGTGGTCCGGGACCCCGTCTTATTGACTCTGGAAGCTTTGGGATTTAGCTATCTTCTTTGTGTGGTGCACCTTCTGAGTCATCAGACTAACCTCATGGCTACATTGTTGGGTAGAGCAAGAATCATTTTTAATTTCATTGCAAAATAAATTTCTTTTCCTTTTTATTGTTAAATTTTGACACATGATTCGAATTGTGAGCTGTAGCTTTTCAACTAAAGGACACCAGTTACCTCAACAATCCTCGTCAACAAATCTTACTCGGTAATTAAGTTCACTTAATGTCTACCAGTGCTTCGCTGGAAGCGGCTTACAACACAAAATCAAGTTGTGCGTTTGTCAAATATGGGCCTCACCCAATCAGTGAACTTTCAACCCTGATTTCCAATGGCTCGTTCCTCCTGAGGATTGGTAATGATGATTTTCCTACAAAGTAATCGACGAGTCTCCTGTTCTCTCTTCTGCCCCAATAGGTTCCTCTGATATGCTCTTAGGGGAGTCATATCTCGCTGGCGATATGTCAGAGTGCCTTATACGTCTGGCAGTTCACTCAAAGCTGATTGCGAGGACTGCACAGCTGCCCTCTCATGTCAAGATGGTCCCTTCATGGTTCGCCTCTCCTGACATTAACATGACTGGGATCTCATCCACACAAGCTTGCTTTCATTAATACGATATTTATCATCTGTGTCTGAGTAGTTATAACCTATCCTCTCACCTTCTGGTGACAAGAATTATGTCGCGTTGAGCGGTGCCTCAAAAGTCTGGCCTTTTCTTCCTGGCTATGGCAAATCCAACGAATGCAAACTCAGTCATTCCACAAAGCCAGAACAAGTGTGTCTACTCTCTGGGAGCCAGAAAACAAAAATCTGTCCAACTGAAGATGGAACTGTCAAACTTGTCTCCCCCTCTAAAACTTGGTGCCACCTTATTAAGTCTGTCTCTGAGTATCCATTCAGCTCTTCAAATTGGCACCCCCAGCCTGCCCTGGTTCATGAGAACTGAATGCCTCGATCTGGTTGATTACAATCTTGTGTCCCCAACCCGTCACTCTCTCTACTCACCACCTACCCAGTCACAAACCAACTGCCTCCTGGACTCTGTGGTATTGGCATCTGAGAAGGTGGAGCAGTTTCTGGGAACTACCGACTCCAATTCGGCAACGGGACAGGACGGCTTCAGCACACGTTGTCTACAAACCTGCTCTGCTACTCTTGCACATTCCCCTTCTCTGCCCTTTTTCACCCTTGTCATTTACCATCATCATCTCCATCTGCTTGGAAAGCACCAACATCACAGCATTACATTTACAAAGGTGCAAAAACAAGATCCTCTCAATGACACGACCATTAGCTTACTTACAATCATCATCAGCGATTTGTCCTGGAATCCATCATCGCAGTTGATATGAAATCCTTTCCTTTACTCAAACGGCCTCATCAGATCACAAATTTGGATTCAACCAAGTCACTCCACCTGGAAAGCTGCTCTTCCTCTCCAAACAGTGCAGGATGCCCTCAATATCAGACATGAGATCAGGTGTCTCGGTCTGGATATATCGAGCTTGAGTATTGCAGTTCTGGCATCCCTCCTTGCTTACAACTCTCTGTTGTGGCATCCAAGGCAACTCCCACATGGGGGCTTTACTAACTTCCTCACTCTCGTAGTCAACGGTGTTAGCACTCAATGGAATTCTTTCATTTCCTCTCCCTGTCAAGACTGGAGTGTCCCAGACAGATGTTCTAGGCCCATTCTATTCCGATCTTCATCAGTCATCTCTCTGAAAAACCCTCTAACCCTCTTTATCTTATTTGTTTGATGACTCCACCTCTTGTTCCATGACACCCTCATCCTTTCGACAGGCAGTTAGCCTCTTCCCACTCTTAGACCTTTGTAAAAATCACAAGCTGGCTCAAACACTTGGAATTAGTCTTTCAACCCTGACAGAATTTTAACCTACACTTTTGTCTGATTACACCGTATGGGCACACCCTCCCATCTGCTTGCTTAGCCATCCTCTTGAGGATTTCAGTCACTCAAACTCTTGGGTCTTCACAATCCAGCGCTATGATCTTCTTGGGCAAACCACTTTTTCAAAGATGGCCTCCAAAACCAGGCACCTAACTGAGCATCCTTCTCATACAAGGTCTTTCCTTTCCTTTGGCCAACTTGAAGCCTTCCATTTTGCAAGCTAATGGAGTACTGATCTCCCCTTTGTGTCCTGCCTCACGTCTTTCATTCTTCATTCCATGTAATGCAACTGCCCTCAAAATTATTGGTTCCCATGAGAAACTGAGTTGCTCGCTTTGCTTCGCATTGCAGACGGTCAATGAACCTCTCTGTATTCAACTTCCTTCTTGGTCTTGCACCCGTCTTTGGTTCTGTCTATCCCAGGTTTCTGCAGGCCACCACCAGTCTTGCCGATAATCATTCTTTTTTAACCTCCAAATTGCAGTCCTCACTCCTTCACTCCACTTCATTAGATTTTCTTTTTCTCTCTCGTTCTGTGAAACCCAACTTCTGTCTTTTCAGTCCCATTCTTCCCTCCAGGTTTTCAAGCAAACTGTTTCATCCTCCATCCATACTCAGGATCTCCTCACCCCTCATGACCCCATTCCCAAGCACTCCTTTTTCAGTTTATTGGATATTCCCCTCTCCCTGACCTCGTTTTTTTGTAAGTTGTTCGGTTTGTTTGTTTTCTCTGCCTCCCAAGGTGGAGAACATTATGTTTCTCACCCCTGTCTGTATTGCCGGGTCTGTCATTTGCCTCGTGAGCAGGATATCTCAGAAAGTTATGCAGCAGGATTCAACGAAACTTGGTGGACAGGTGTGGGATTTTGCAGGACGAATTGATTTGTTTGTGTAGTTTGATCCAGATCCAGACAACGAGAATTTTTGTGATTTATTCACCATTGAGGAGTTGAGGCCAAAAACTATGTACAGCATGATATTCAAAAAAGATGTGGACCGACTTTATGACGCAAAACTGGTGGATGAGTTTGTTCATCGTGGTGAGCAGAACACAGCCAATTCGATTTTGGTTCTGGTGCGGATTCAGATCCGACATGTACAGTGCATACAGAAATGTAAACTGTTCAGTCCTGGCGGAGTATTGTCGCTCTGACAAGTGCATTACAGATTCGTTTTGTGACAGCTTATTTCACCGCCATGTGTCCTTCTCCTCCTCCACCTTGATCTCACTCTCAGTACTATCTGCGTTAGGTGTTTCCCCCTTGCAGCATTTTGTTACCTTTATATCTGCTCCTGGCTCTTTCCACGAGCTCTCGATCATGTACGTAATTAAAAAAAATGAAGTTTTTTTTTTTTGCCTTTTGGTATTTGATCCGCGTATTTTTTTCACTCCCCCCAACAAATTGGGGTCAAGACCCTTCCAGGAGCCTCCCTCTAAATCCGCCTGTTAGATAATCAGGTATTACATTGTTAGAAGAGACAGCTTTGATGTCATTAAGCCAACTGTCACCTTGCAAGTCACTTACTAAGCATGCAAAAAAAAATTTCACCAATTTATAAACGTACAACATATAAATGCAGTATTTGAAGAGAGATGGATAAATCTGTGATGAGGGAGAGCAAGTTTCTTGAAAGAATTCCCAAGGATCGATTGATGTCGGAGAAAGTAGCGATGGGAGACCACAAGTCTATAGTTTGATGGCTGCCTTGGAGACCCCTACCATGTCGGGCTTAGGAAATTGCAGAGTCGACGGCAGGTGAGGTGGTTCTCTGATAACAGCCAGAGAGATGTCCACTTTGACCAAGGACGGGCAGAGAACCGATGGGAGTGGAGGAAGAACAGCAGAGATATTTTTCAGGGAATTTGTCAAAACACATCACGCGAAGCAGATAGAGTACCATTGTTGAGATCCGGGTCGGAAATTCACAGATTGAGTCAGTCCAATGAGTCGCATAAGGTGTTTTGCTGAAGTATGCCATGCACAGGGGAGAGAGGTGACATGACAGATGCGCATTCTCTATCACCTCGTTAAGGAGCTATGCTTCATCTCTCATGACTAACGAGCTATGTCTCATCAGTGGTGAGCTATGTTCATCGATTGTTGAGCTATGCTTAATATTTGTGAGTATGTGAGCTGTGTTCATGATGGAGAAACTATGTAGCTGTGTATCCTCTATGGTCGAGCGTTAAAGTTTCCAATTTTTGTTGAAAGTTTACTTGAGCTATGCTTCATCTGTGGTTGAGCTATCTTCTTCTGTAGTGACTTATGTGAGCCGGGTTAATCCTATGGGAGCATATTTCATTCTGCAGTGATTATGTGAGCTTATGCTTTCATCTATGGAGAGTTATGTTCATTGTATAGGCTGACTATGTTCATCAGTGCGTGCAGCATGTTATTCTCGTAGTTTTCCCATGTGACTTATGTGAGCTACATTCATCTATGGTGCAGCAATGTCATCTGTATATGATTGTATGAGCTTATACTTATGTAGCTGGTGTTTCTCTGTGGTGAGCTATGTAGCAGGTGTCATCAATGCGTTGAGCTATGTTCTCTTGTCATGAGGTATTGTGAGCTATCTTCCATCTGCACGTGAGATTATGTAGAGCTGTCTATCCACTGTGGTCGTGAGTTATGTGAGCGTTTATCTATGTGAGCTATGTTCATCTGTAATGACTATAGCAGATAATGTTTCATATTATTAGTCGAGTTGTGTGGACTATATTCATTGATCTGTGAGCCGATGTTCATCTGCACAGTGAGTTATGTTCATCTAAGGCTAGCTAATGTTTCATCTGTAGTGAGCTATGTTAACCTCAGGTGAGCTTGTGTTCTCTGTAGTGAGTTTTTGTGAGTAGGTTCATCCATGGGGACTATGTTCATCTGCCAGTGAGTTCCATGCGAGCTGTGTTCTTCTGTCGTGATCTATGTGACTGTGTTTCATGTTGTGGTGACAATTATGTGAGCTATGTTCATTCTGGTGAGCTATCTTCATCTGTCGTATCTATGGTGTGCCATGTTCATCAGTAAGTGAGTTATGTGATCTATTGGTGAGTCATGTTCTTTCTGACATGACTTATTGATCTGTGTTAATCTATGCGTGAAAGATATATTCCATCTTCATGAGTTATGATGAGTATGTTCATCTATGGTGACCTGTGTTTATAGCTGGATGAGTATCGTTCTTCTGTGCGTGAGTTATTGAGCTATATTAATCTAGTAGCTATCTTCATCTCTGTTGATATGTTCATCTGTAGTGCGTTTATGTGATTATGTCATCTATGGTGAGCATGTCAGACATTAACTGTCGTGAGCTATTGTTCATCTATGGTGAGCTATTATCTCATCTGCAGTGAGTATGTGAGACTATGTTCATCTCTTGGTGAGCTATGTTCATCTGCGTATCTATGGTGAGCCATGTTCATCAGTAGTGAGTTATTGAGCTATTTAATCTATGGTGAGTCCATGTTCTTCTGTAGTGACTCTATGTTGATCTGTGTTAATCTATGGCGAAGATATATTCCAGCTTTCAGTGAGTTAGGTGAAGCTATGTTATCTATGGTGACCTGTGCTTTATAAGTGGTAGCTTGTTGTTCTGTGTCGATGTTATGTGCGCCTATATTAATCTGTAGTGAGCTATGTTCATCTATGCGTGAATATATTCATCTGCAGTGAGTTATTGAGCTATGTTTTGTCTCTGGTGAGCTATGTTCATTCGTATGGTTGGAGGTATATCATCTTAGTGAGTTATGGTGAGCTATGTTCATCTCTGTTGAGCCATTTTCTTCGTGTATGTGAGTTGTTGAGCTGTTTCTTCCATGGTGAGTGAGGTTCATCTGTAGTGAGTTGGTTGAGCCTATGCTTACCTGTGGTGGACTCATGTGAGCTGTGTTCATCTGTTTGAGTTATCGAGCAATGCTTACATCTATGGTGAGCTGATTCAATTTGTCATGATTACATGTGAGCTATGTTTCATTCTCTGGTGAACTATGTTCTTCTGAATGTGCAGTTATGTGAGCTTACATTCAGGTTCTGGCTGAGCTATGTTCAATTTGTTGCGAGTAATGTGAGCTATTTTCATCTGTTGTGAGTTATGTGAGCTATGTTAATCTCTGCTGAGCTGTATCTCTTCTGGTGTGAGTTATGTGAGCTATGTTCCTCTTGCTGGTTCAAGTCGAGATATGTTCATCTATGGTGAGCTATGTGAGCTAGATTTCATCTGTCGGACTTGTATGACCTGTGTTAATCTCTGGTGAGCTATGTTCATTCTGTGGTGCAGCTATGTTCATCTATGCGGAGCTATGTTCTTCTGCAGGGAATTATGTGAGCTGTGTTCATCTATGATGAGCTTATGTAATCTGTAAGTGAGTTATGTGATCTATGTTCCTCTTTGTATTCAGTCATTGAATATCTTCGATCTATTGCTGAGTTATGTGAGCTGTGTTCATTCCAGTGGTGAGCTATGTTCTCTGCCAGTGAATTATGTGAGCTGCTGTTCATCTATCGGTGAGCTTTTGTGAGCTGTGTTCATCTGAGTGAGTATGTGAGGTATGGTCATCTCTGGTGCATTATGTGAGTTATTTGTATCTATCGGTGAGCTTTGATGGCAACAGTTAATCTTGAGTGAGCTGTGTCATCTATGCGTGAAGCTATATTCATCTGCAGGATTATGTATCTATGTTCATCTCAGGTGAGCTATGTTCTCTGTGGTGTCCTAGGTGGCCATCGTTCATTCAGTAGTGATTATGTGAGATATTTAATCTATGATGAGCCATTTTATCTTGTGGTGGACTTAGTGAGCTATGTTTATCTGTGCATGAGATATGTTCACTGCAGTAGCTAGTTATCATGGTGACCTGTTTCATGACAGTGTGGAGCTGGATGTTCATCTAGATGTGTGAGCTATGTGAGCTACATTCATCTTTGTGAGCTATGTTCATCTATGGTAGCGTATTATCTGTAGAAGTGTATGTGACTATAGTTTGTCTTTGGTGAGCTTTGTTTATCTGTAGCGAGTTATGTGATCTATGTTATTCTGTATGAGTTGTCGTGAGATTTTCATTCCATGGTGAGCGATGTTTCATCAGTAGGAGTTATGTGAGCTGTGCTCCTCTATGGTGAAGCTATGTTCATCTAGGAGTGGGTATAGTCAGCTATGTTCAAACGTATTCCTATGCTCCAGCCGATGTCATCTGATGGTAGTTGTATTACATTCATCTGTAGTGGAGCTATTGTTCTACGTCATTTCTATATCTAGCATGTTAATCTGTGTGAGTTAGGTTCATCGTAGTGAGCTATTCTCGTATGTTCTATTCTAGCTATGTTCATCATGTGGTGAGGTTTATGTTCATTTGTAGTGACTATGTTCTACAACTATGTTCTATGTCCAGCGATGTTCATCTGTGGTGAGTTTGTTCATCTGTAGTTGAGCTATGTTCTACGTATGTTCTATGTCACTGCACTTCAAGGAATTTCAAACAGGCGTGACTTCTGGACTGTTTGAAGCTTGCCGCTGTCATGAGAGATTGCAGGTGTGACTGATTTCATGCGTTGAAGAATTCTTGCAAGTTCCACATGCCTGTTCTGGCATGAGATGAACAGTCGGAGAAAGGCTGACAGTCGTCTTTTCAGGATTCTTCTCCTTAGAACTTCCCCCAGTCTTGCTCTTGGTTTTGAAGAAAGAAACAATGTTTTTTCTTGATTTGGATGATAGAAGACATTCCCTTCTTCTGTAGCCCCTCCTGAATGAAGGAACTGCTCTTTGCCCCGCTGGTGATGTGTAGCTTACATTTCGCTAGAGTTGCGTCTGCATATTCATGTCTAGTACCAGTAGGGTCGGCTGATTCTTCTTGGAATGGGTTGCCCATCTCCTGCTTACTTGCAGAGAGTGCTTTCACCTTTCAAGAAAGATTTCTGGGCACTCAGCTGTCATTGCTCTTGGTGTCTGCTTGTGGTTCAACTTTAACCAGACATGGGCCGTCGTATCCAGCTACTAGATGACTCACTTCGGGTCCAAGTGACCATCCACCTACGAAGTTGCTGCCCGCGGTCTTTCTGTCAACCCAATTGCTCCTCGTCACCTTTGATGACTGCATTATTTTGCTCGTGGGCTTGGTCATTGCCAGGGAAGAGAATCTTTCTAAGACTTGTTGCGATAACGAAGTTTCCCTTTGTGAAAACTCCCTGGGCCACATCTGGATGTTGGTGCTCAACGACATCATATCTCGGAGGTAAACTGGGATCAATCCGCATCAGTTGACATTTGTTATTCGCAAAGAATGTAGGCGTCAGTTCTTGAAAGTGCTCTCACGGTACAGGTTGAAGTCCTTCTCTGAATGAGCGGATCAGGTGGATTATGGTGAGCTCCATGTCCCAGCACGACTCCAGACTGGAACTGTGACTCTCTATGCCTCCGTCGTTACACAAATCTTCAAAGTTAGATCTGACATGTTAGATCTACTGCCCTCATCACTAGCACCTGCAGGGATTGATCTTTTTCAGTCATGTGTAACTTGGTGTTGTTAAATAGAGCCTGCAATCTCATGATATCGTGCCTTGTTGTGTCTCAAGGTTTCCTCTATTCCCACACCTTCGTCAATCTTGCGGGTCTAGCTTGATATTGGTAGTGATTATGAGTGATGTTGAAACGAGGACATATTTCCTTGCAAGTTCATACTAACCATCATCTCCTCTTTTGCAGGATTGGCTGGGGACTTTAGATTTTCTTTCTTAACCTCCTGACAGTAGGCAAACACTTGTGTCCAGCCAGTGTTCCATGATTTACCAGTCGAGCTCGCGTCCATGGCCAGTATGACGTTCAGGGTCGAGGGTTTATCCTTTACCCACCCGTGCATGTATAATGGACACTTTCCTGTGTGAGGATACAACTAGGTTTATGCATCTGCCCTACACCTCGTCCGATCGTGTCATCCCGTGTCATTAAGTCCCGTGCGATCTGTACACCATTTTTTTTTTTTTTTTTTTTCAAAAGGATTTAACTAAAACCCCGTTATCCTTGGCTCGCTCTCCCGCGCTGTGCACGTCTGTCGATTCAGGTGCGGCTGCCTAACTGATCCGGGTTGATTAGGCACATTTCGGACACTCAGTAAGTTGTTGCAGTATGATGCAACAGTTACATTCCTTACTAATAGCTGACAGCTGAACCCATGCTGAGCTTCACAGCAGTGATGTCACAATTGTCCTTGGTAGGTGCCCGACAATCACATCCCTTCAAGAACATGTCTTACTTGTCGAATGAACTGGAAATTGTTGAATTAAAGGACTGTAAGTGGCTGGATTCAATCAGCACTCTGTTTCATTCAACTTCGTGCAATTCGAAAATTTGAGCTAAGATGTACTCCATCATAGTGCTGTGCATGGCTCGCGAAACAAAATAGGTACCTTCCCTCTCTCCAGGGTAGAACAAGACACAACCACCCTTATTTTTTTTGGTTTATTAGGATGTCCTGAAGTAGGGAAATGGATGGTTGTTGAAAAAATATATGGGAGCAGATTTTTGGTGGATTTGTAATTGTAGTGCCTGAATCTTTTGTGCGTTTCGGAAAATCATAAAAATCATAAAAATTACTGTTAAATCTTCAATTATCTACCAATTTCATAATTTAAAAATGTCTTTTGTACAGAATCAAGAGTTTTGCTCTCAATCATCTCAGTAGCTAAAATCGGGAATCATTAAGTTTCAAACTGAAAAATGTGATTTTACTTAACTAATTTTATCCGAAAATGCTATCTTACATTTTGTTGTATACCAAAAATTTTTGCTTTTAACGACTGAAACTAGGCAAATATATTTAACAAAACATTCTGCATAAAATGGTCCTGATATGAAATTCACAAAAGAGATTTAATCAAAATCACACTGTCCAAGTCACTCTTCTCATCTGCAGCAAAGGAGGCTCATTTTGTTGTCACATTCCCATCCCGAGACATGAACAGTAGTCAGTGCCAAGCAAAACCTTAATGGCCAAGACAGTCGGCACCTCTGTGAAGTCTTTGCATTCAAGCAATCCATACAGTACATTGTGAGTTTAGGTCTCGGACTTCATGGGTTGCACCTCTTTCACATAGGTAAAACAGGTTGCATCGAAGATGTTTCCTCATCCCATCTCCAGCCATTACCAATTGGGCTCAACTGTTCGGTTCGAAACTTCACATTGCATTCCATTTCGTTAAACTGGTACTTGCACGCAACACATGTTGAAGAAAGCATCCTCAGTTGGACGACAATGCTGATGCAGGTTTGTCACTCTTGCAAGCAAATCATACCGTAACTCATCTAAGGTTGTACATAAATTTCAATTGGCAAATTTCTTTTTGTTTCCATACCAATGCTAATGTGTATCGACGAGCATCTTGGCAGGTTTCTGTCAAATTCAGGAGTTGTGCCCTAGGCATGCCTCTCAGAGCAGGAAGATCCTCTGATATTGAACTAGCTTACTGAAGGCTGTAAAAACTGCCAATTTGTAGTCATACTACTGTGCGACCACACGAGTAAGGCGTGTGCAGAATGATAGGCACGTGCTACATTTTCTCCTACATTTTGGACAAGATACTGAAAAGTATTGGTTCTGGTAACCTACAGTAAGGCTCCTAGTACGTAGGATAACAGTGAACAGCGATCCAGGAAATACCGCGATCAAAAACGGTTTGGATGAGACGAGAATATCGAAGCTTCCTTTCAGCGCAATGTTATTTAATATAACGACCACAAATAACGAAAGCTCGCTCACGAGCAAAGACAAAATGGCGACGGTCACTCACACCAACACAACAAGAAACCGAAAGTTCTCTCTTATATCTGGTGGGAAAATTGCAGAAAGTGAAGAATTACAGAGCTTGCACTACATAACTGGTATTCAGTAGATTGCATGAAACATTCATGGGCACAACAGTACCAACGTTCATAGCTCTTATGGTGAAACAGCAAAAGACTTCTAACAATAATATGGAACCAGTATAAATCTTTCTCCTATTTGTTCTTTGTCAGTGTGTCCAGAATGCATGTATGTTAACTTTGGCAGTTTGCCTTTCATTTAGATAGAAACCAGCAAGACTAGGACATCGTATCATCTGATTCACTTCAGCCTTTCATGAGATGATGCTAGGTCAATGGCATGAAGAAGCATTCGAGTGTCTGCTTCTTCTTTGTTCTGAAGCAGCCGGAGAAGATTCTTTTTCCATTTGAGTCAATGGTTACAACTCTCTCAGCTTCTGCGAAATCGCACTGCAAGAGTATTACTCTTGCCATTATCAGTCAGTGGGTCAATCTAGTAAATGACTGTGATATGAATGCTGCAAGTTTTCCTTTTGCAAATTCTTAGGAAATTCTGTAATTGTGCACAACTCTGTTCTGGGCAATTACATGCGACTTGCAAACTGCAGAAGTGCCACCTCTGCGTGTCTTTCTTGATTATTGACAGAATGGGGACATCATAACAATCAAAACAAGCGACTACAGACTTGTATGTCCATGAATTATTGAGCAGGCAACAATATTGTTCGTAAGATAAGGCTGCTGCAATATCCCTGGAAAAGTGTGAACTGGTTTCATTGTATCCATTGGAGAAGTGCATCCCATATATATGTAATCCCTTGACCATTCCAAATGCTGAAGCTCAAGGATTTCCTCTGTTGTTGACTCCAGTTTGCTGGCTTAGATCTGCTTTAACACACTTCCTCATGGTGCCATCTATTCATGAGAAACAAGGCATGTAATTGACTGCAAGGCTTCATGCCTGTAAGACTTTCCATGTTCACCATTTCGCCTGTTTTGACACAGGCCAGAAACCCTTCTCAATAACACTTCTGAATCAATCATCAAACTTCTTTGGTGTCTTATCTAGGTTATATAGGACTTCTTCATGTCTGCAAAGCGTCACAATCTTCTTTCTGTTTCTGCGATCCCAGAATTGAAAACAGAACTTAGATTACTGGTGCCAGCTCTTCTTCCATGGAACTCTGTGTGCTTTTGACGACCCTCTTCAAGAAATCCAGTGAGACTTGGCTACTTCTGGAGGACCACAACCTGACCTGTGATGATGTTTACCAGTTCTGAAAGGCAACCAGTCCTATATCAAATGGGTTCTGACTGTTGGTAATCACATTAAACCACATTCTGGCAACATCAGATTCATCCCTTGCGTTTCTGGCTCTCTTTCCCATTTTCTTCCTGTGTGTTCTCTTTCTCTCCGTCTTGTCATAGGCATAGCACTTGAAAAGCATTGGCATAGTTCACTTGTGATATGTCTGTCATCAACCAAACAGGTCATCGCTTCCCTTCGAATGTAAGGCCAATAATGCCACCTTCACTTTTGCCATTCTTGGTTTCCTCTCTAGTGCTTGGTCCGGTGCTGACAGCATTAAATCGGTACTTGTCAAGACCTCTGACGACTAGGCCACCCTTCACACATATGCCGATAGACAGTCTGGATTTGTTCACCTCAAGACGTTTCATATTCATCCATACGTTGGGACATACTTTGCATAATTTGCCTTCCTGCAGCCCGAAACCAAACAATTGCTTTACACATCGCATTTAAATGAAGTTCCATCAAGCCTTCCTTCTCTGCTTGGAGTTAGACGAACAACTACTTGAGCACCCTCCATAAAATCAGCCCGAATATGTGAATGTAAGCTATTCTTCTCTACCAACAGCTAAGAATTCTGAACCATCTGGCAAACTGACGTGTTCATCATTCTCTAGGCAAATATCAATTGCAAACTGATTTGTTCTTTACACCACATGCATTGTTGTTAGATTCAAAGAACTTCTCATTCATGTCAGCATTCGAAGCGATGACCAGATTGTTCTAATCACCATAACCATTTGAATGAAGAAAGTTCGGAAGAGTGCCTCATACAACAAATTTTGAATGCCCGTACTGCCACGTGATTACTTGTGTACGCCATGCAACATTTGTTTTGCTGTTGCCTCAGCATACACAAGATCGACTCAGTTAGTAAAGCCATATGACCACATCACCAAACAGTTGCCCGAAAACTTAGCAAGTAAAGCCATTGTTGTATGCATCCCACCAACACGGCATTGTCACCTTTCCATCTAAATATGCTGGTTTGTTCCATAGGATCTCCTGTGCCTTTGCTTTATTATAGCCATATCAGCAGTTACCCAAGATGTATTCTTGCCAATATTTCAGATACATCAACGAAGTTTGACATAAATATAGTAAATGTTGAAGAGGTTTCTGATTGGAGGCAGCTCTTAGAAGGGCATGTATCTAAACAGATAGTCACTGCATGGATCTTACTCACAGATGATGGAGTTAAACCAGTCTAGGCTGTATTGACTGTTCTGCATCTCGTTCCTGTAGACGAGCTAGTTGCCATAGGAGGTCTTTCTGATTTGCTTCTCTATAACTGTCCGCATTCTGGCGAACATTGGTAACTGTTACGTGGGCCTCTGATGGCTCAGGTCTGCGTGCAGGTTTTACATACCTAAATCTAGAACGGGCACTCAGTAGAGCGCATACCTTCGCCAACGCTACATTTTGCCCCCTCCCCCAGAAACCGT